>CATKHJ010710532.1:0-24998 GCA_949750685.1 Vernicia montana
AATGAGTTGTTTCTTCCTTGAATTTTTCTTGGCTTTCTCGGAAATCTGTTCAGTATAAGGGATACGGGCAGCTGTACGCCCGTATATCTGGGCGTATAGTTGCTACTGCCTGAATTCCTTATGATACGGGCAGAGGGTACGAGCGTGCTTCTGGGCATACTGAAGCTACTGCCTGCCTTCCTTAGGATACGGGCAGAGGATACGGGCGTATCCTCTGGGCGTATCCGGTATATTTTTCAAAAAATGCTTTTAATTCTATCTTAATCATATATATGGCTTTGCATATGATCAAAGTAGATTGAAATTAAGATAGAATGGATATTAATCCAAGGTCTTTTGACCTAATAAGTGATTGTATGATAGTGATCATTGAATTATTGATTGTGTGCAAGGTTTAAATGTGATCTAAGCATAGAACTAGAGTATAAGCTAGAATCTTTCAAGGTTCTATAGATGAGTTAAGAGATGGTGATCTAATTGTGATTAAATGATGATGGTTCTTGTAGAACCCAAAGACAAGGAACAAGAGGATTCGGGTGATCATCATTTCTGTCTTTGTTAATTGGAGCATAGGAGCTTAAGGTGAGTACACAATCGTCAATATGTTATGGGCATCAATTCATTATTGATTATTCATTCATTGGATCCTTAGGATCACTTTATTGAACTTTTGTTCCATTGATATCTATTCATGAATAACATATGAATCTATCTATTGAGACCTTTGGTCCATTACTTGATAAAATGTTGATAGCACATTGAAATCCTTACTCATTTATGAGTACCATTGTTTAGTGTATCCTTAATGCTATCAATTGTTGAATGTCAAACTCTAATATGCTTCGGTCATATGTCTATATCTCGATTCTAATTCTTGATAAATTGATTCCAACTAGAAACCCTTTCTAGTGAATCTTTACTACCTTGGCTAAGGATTTGATTATCAAGAATAATGAGATAGCATAGGATTTCTTCCTTGTTTATTCAAGTTAATGAATTCTCTCTTGGCGATCACTTACCTCCATACATAACTAGTTAGAACCATCACATACCATATACCCATACATGAATAGCATAAGTATGTAAGCAGTAACAAATCCCAACTACCAATGGATGAGAAACAGTGTCCCTCAAGTCAAAGGACTATATGTACAATTATGACCTAGACGATGATTTATTGACTAGCAATAAAACTTCATGCTATCATCATCTAATATCACAGTTCAATCATTCATCACATGAATATCCACATATTTATATCGATAACTTTTGTCAAGTAGCATGATGCTCACTACCTCTATAATCATAAGTATCACATACTGATTATAGAATATAAATAGAGGTGAAGGTCTCTTCGGAATTAATGATGCCCAGTCATTCTTCCTATGACCATGAACATTTTGAAGTATTTGTTTAAGAGCTATCTGTCATCCATATTCTCAACACTTGAGAATAGATCCTCTCACAAAATACTAATGGGCTACAAATATACATTTTATATAATAGAACAATTGATTTATAGAAACATATATTTATTGCCATTAATTATAATGTTGTTTTACATTTACATAAAATATACATTGCTCTAGGGCATATACTCTAATACCTAATAGTAAATGGTCTCCCAAGTCTAATATAACATTTACTATGAGCATGTCCATGGAATTTGCAATAAGAGCATTTAACTACAATCTTTGTTTGAAAATCTTTTTTCTTAAAAAAGTTTTTTATTTCTTTTGATTAAACTCAACTTTGTAACCCAAACCAACTTTATCAAATACTCCTCTTTGTGATGAAATAATATCATCAAAAGTCTTACTTCCAATTGAGAACTTCCTAAAAAGTTCCTTGGAATCTTTAAACTCACTCTTGATCTTATCATTTTCACAAGATAGAGTCTAAAAAGAGATTTTCAAATCCTTAAGTTGAGACATGTTTTTTTCATTTTCAATCAAAGTAACATTAGAATTCAAAGAGTTCCCATGCTTAATTTTTAATTTGCACAAAAAAAATTTCAAAGATTTATTCTCCTTTGTGATAATTAAAAACAAAATTCATCAATTCATCAAAAGCATTTTGCAACTCATCAAAGGTGTAAAGGTGTAAGAGTTAAGAGTTACCTCATCTTCTTCAAGGTCTTCTTCTTAAGCCATCAAGAAAAGTTCTTTAAGTTTATTATAACTTTATATGTATTTATTTGAATTTCCCATTGAAGAGTTAATGAAGTGTTTTATATGAAATACAGTAATATTTATATGAGAATTATCAATTGATTCCAATCCTTTATAATTGGAATTATGAGTTTTGATATTTACTCTATGAGAGAATTTGAATTTTTAAAGTAGAGATCTCCTGACTTATGTGGAGAATATCAGAGTGTATGCATACATTACCCATCGAATAGAGTATATTATCTGGACTCTAGCTAGGAAGAGTATTGGTGTCCTAACCGTAAGACCTGATCAGTCTTGCGCAATTGTATATGTTGGTAGATACATCATTATTAATATATTGATGAGATAGCATTTGCTCTCATCTACGTGATAAGTGATAGATTTCTACTAAACTAATGATTACCAAGGTATCTACTTGTATAAATGCTATTGGATTTCAAGAGTCATTTGCTTATAATGTATTGATTTTAAGATTTGTATACTATTAAAGCTATTAAATTGCAAATTTTATGTGTACATATTTTATTTGATTTCTAAAATTTATTTATATATAATTATTCTAATACTAAGTCCTATTTGATATTGAGTTCAATCGAACAACCCAATCATTTGCATAAGATCTATTTGATTTCAAAAATCTATTAGTTTATAATCTACTAAACTTTTAATATTTACATGTATATATTTCATTCAATCTCATTGTTTTAAAAGTGTTAAGTTGATCTATCGTTTTCAAAAGTATTACAAGTCACTTGCTATTTGAACTGTCGTTTCCAAAGGTAATATAAGTCACTTTCTATTTTGATCCATTGCTTCAAAAATGCTATACATCATATGCTATTTGATTCTTCAATTGCCTATACTACTTGTCAATTAATTAATCATTTATTTGTACCTTGGAACGAATATTGTTCTTGTGAGCCAGCATTGAATACCTAGCCTAGCAATGTATGATAGTATATTCTTTACTCACTGAGCTTTTCCCCAAAACTCACCCCCTTCACTCACCAGTGTATGCAGATAAATGTTGAAGCAATTATTTTAAGATGAGACAAGGAAAGCAGTAGGATTATCAAGGTTGACTCCTCAAGTTCACTTTCTTCACTTGAGGCATTTGTTCAGTGTAAAGATCTATTTGGTTATATGTATATATTTAAGTTCTAAAGTTTACTCTTAGAGCTCCATGGGTCTTGAGGACAGTTGTGTTATGGATTATATGTAAATATTAATTGCTAAAAGTATAAAGATATTTAATTAGTAAAAGTGATTAATATGATAATGTAAATTGGATATGCTTATATATATGAATGTTTATTAGTGAATGCGTAATTGGAATGTTGCACATGAGTATGAACATGAGAGAAATGTGATATTGATTGAAGGCAGTGAGGAAATAAGGTTGGATTTTGAAGTGTTATATTGTGCAGGTTGAGATCTTGGGCAGATGTTGCATGATACCATATTGGAATATATAGCAGTTATGGGTTTTACGGGTATTTAGTATCTTTACGGTTACCCATGCCCTAGGACCGTCGTAGCTCAAAAGTTGGGTCATGACACTTTTCCTATGTCCACTTCTCCTAAATCCAACCGATTTAGGGTTCCACTAGATGTATGGGATTGCACCCAAAGCTTTACAAGCTTTGTTCTCTAGGATTTCGCTCTTACAATAGATTATCTGAGATTTCGCCCAATTTTCTCAAATTACAAATGAGTTTTATGTTTAGAGTCTTACAAGACTTTGATACAAGCTAGGGTGGAAGTTTATGATTTAACACACTAGCTTACAAGCAATGAACACTCAAGAATATGAATTACAAGAGTAAATGTTCAAGAAACAGAGTAAGATAGAACAAATATTTGGTTTGAAGCTTTTTACTCAAAATGGCGTGTATATGACTTGATTTTCACTTGGCAAAAGTTCTAATTTTCATTTGAATCTTCTAGTATTTATAGGAGTAATAAATATGACTGTTGAATTTTTTACCCAAGCAATAACTGCTCTCTCCAATGTTCCAACGGCTAGAAATCTTCCTAGATTTTGCTTGATGTGACAGGTTCATGCCGGTGACTCGTTGTGTAATGGGAGTTACACTCTTGTGTAATGGTAGTGAAAATTGAGTTACTCCAGTGACTGTTACTTCATTCAATTTGGTCTTCCAAGAGTAACGACAGTTACTTTTGAGTAACTTTAGAGAGTGAATGTCTCAAGATTTTTAATAGCTACTGTCTCTCTTATTGACGGTTGTGAGTTTGGTGTAACTACAGTGATACAAAAACTCATGCCGGTGAATGAATATTGTAACGTCAGTGAGTCGGTCAATCTCTTTGACTTGTAATTTCCCTCGCAGCTTGCACAAATTCAAATTGTAGGGTAACAGTGATGATAATTCTATAACTACCGTGAGTCTATTTGTGTAAAGGTAGTGACTGAACACTCAAGTCCATGAATGAAGTATACCTGACAATTTGTTCAAGAACAACTAGGCAGTAACAGGGTGAATATCAATGTAAGGCTCGTTACTCCTTTGTACAGCAAATATGTAAAGAATATATCAAGTAACCATGCATATTTGCTTTATTCATAAATGTTCAATAAATTAAGTTTAATTAAACAAAGTTTTAGAATCATAAAAATATTTAAGGAGACAACACAAGGAACTGTTGAAGACAACCTTTAGTTGCCAAAAGAGTTATGTTGATCTGAAGCAAAGAGACCTTCAAATCATGTGTTTTTGAAAATTTCACCAATGAAGGGTGTTATGAGATTTGGCAAAAAAGAAAAATTATCTCCGAGGTACATTGGACCATTTGAGATATTAGATCGAGTTGGAGAAGTTTCATATCGAGTAGCTTTACCTCCTATTTTGGATAATATTCATCTAGTATTCCATATTTCTATGTATTGCGAAGCCAACCTCTGGACTTAAAGTAGGATTTGTCTTACGAGGAAGTTTTAGTGGCTATTGTTGATAGACTGGTTCGAAGGCTTCAAAATAAGGACTCCAATAATGAAAGTATATATTATGGCAAAATCAAACAATGGAAGAGTATACTTGGAAAACTGAGCAAAGTATACAAGCCAAGTATCCTCACTTGTTCCACTTATAGATTAATTTCTAAAATTCGATAATGAATTTTTAATAAGGAGGAGAGAATGTAATACCCTGATGTCACGACCCAACACAAAAGTCGCAACTATTTTAGGGTATGGGTAACCGCCAAGGCACCGAACACTCGTAGAACACACTTACTACAACTATACTAATGAAAATCCGGCAAAATGCCGGCTACACATAACAAATACCCATACTTTTCCAAAAATCTTTTTGTCTACCAAAAATTTTTTTGAACAAAAATTTTGAGCAAAATTCTGAAAAATCTAAAATACCTAAGAGATGGGATGATGTTTTAAAAGCCTTTTTCAAGAAAATATTTTTCCAAAAATTTTGGGCTAACAAATTCTATTGCAGTATTAGTTTTTAATTTGTTTTGCAGATTCCCAAGCCCACAAGTTGTGGCAAGTAGATCGAAAAATCCCTAGTGGAGAATTAAAATTTTCAAGGCCACAAGCTTTGGCTAGTCAACCAAAAATTCCCCAATGAAGTCAGATATTTCCAAGCCCACTTGGCAGTGGCAAAATCACATATTCCAAAAATTCAAAGCCCACAAGATGGTGGCAAATTGACTGCAAAAATCTAAATGTTCAAGCTCACTTGGCAATGGCAAATCCCAATCGTAAGTTGATTGCTAATTATTTTTGTTGCATCAAAACTTAATCGATTTGCAGATGTTTGAAGCCTACATGGTAGTAGTCATCCGAAAGAAGTGCATAATTGAAGCCCACACAGTAGTGGCGACCCGAAAGAAATGTAGAATTCAAGCCCACACGACAGTGGCGACCGAAAAAAACTGTAAATTGTTTTAGGCTGCAATCGAGAGATTCAATCTACGGTGTGTTCGAGAGAAAAATTAAGTTGCAATCCAATTTTATTTTGCCTTAATTTATTTCACAAATTAACATATTATAATTTATTTTCAAAAGATATGATAAAATTATAAAAAGCTAAAAAATTCAGCACATTTCAAGCTAACAGGCCTAAAATTTATTATAAAAAACATTTTCAATTACTAAAATTTACTACTAAAATAATTAATAAAATTAGTATTAATTAATATTTAGTATTAATTTTTCTGCAAAATAGTAACAAAATTAACACTTTTTTTATTCTAAATTTTATAATTTTTACCCAAAATCTAAACTAAAACATTTAATTGGAAGTGGAATCAGAACCTAACTGCAGCCAGAACTGAGAACCTAACTGCTGCCAGAATCGAGACCGTGCATTCTTGAAACCGTAATCCAACTGGACATTTTCAATTTGATTAACTGTTCTTAATTTTAAGGAACAAGAACCAACGTTTTCAGAATTGTAACTGGACTAAATTGAGCTAGCAACACTCTTATAATAAATACTATTGATAAATTTTAATGAGGATTATTGAATTCTTAAATGTGATGTTAAGAAATTGATATTAAAATTAAAAAAAAAATTAAAAGAACGCATATGGACATTTGGAAAAATAACTTATTTCCAAATACAAAATTTTCATCTCTTTTTAAAGGACTTTTACATTTAATTATTAATATATCCAACATGAAAATTTATTTTATACAATAAATTTATTTTAAAATTAAGTATATATTCCACTTTCATTTATACCAAAATAAATTTAGTAAAAATTGGCAAATCTTACAATTTTCATGGTTATAAGATAAAAATGTATTCGTCTCATGATTTTCTTCTCTCAGCTAAATTTTTAGCATATTTTGAAACTTAATATTGATTATAAATGTGACCCACATTATTATGTTGCTTTTTTCTAATAACATCATTATATCATGGTCTTTTAAGATATAAAAACAAAAAGTTCAATTCTAAATTTGTTTTAAATATAAAAATATAAGTCATTCTAAATACGGAAATTCATTTGTGAGCTCATAGGCAGCATATTCAACATATACTATTTTTTTCTCTTAAACAGGTAATTGAAAATTGACCCATACCATGAACTGAAACTAAACTAGCTTCCCAAGTTAAAAATAAAAAATAAAAAAAATTATCCTGCTTGAGTTTGACAACTAACACCAAACCAAAAGCCCATCATGCTTGAGATTGCAAACAGTAATCATTACCATTTCCTGTTAAATTTACAATTTGCTCAATGGTTAACTTCCAATCTTCTTGTTCAAACGCACCACACTTCCTTTTAACATGGGAAAATTTCAAATTTGAATATTTTCCAGGACTGCTGTCGATACCTTTACAAATTTGAATCTTACTATAAGTATTTGCAGAGTAGATTAACTTGTTGCGAATATGGAAAATGCTTATTGTCCACCGTTTCCTGTTGCATGCAATGATATTCATCCATCCAATATATAATAGTAAAAGACAAGAAAACACTTCCTGGGGTAAACAATGTAATCATGGGGTTGGCTCTGTTGGATTATGAGCTTCTATATCAACATGCCGAATACCAGGAACGAGCTCCTGTATCTCCTTTTCAAGCCTATCAACTTCACTTCCCAAGGCAGTAACTACTTCCTCACCTGCAAGGAGCCCAGTTATTGAAACTGATGCAAGTGCAGCTCAGAGAAATATAACTTGCAAGAGTGCAAAATACCATAGTTTGACATCATCTTGAGCAATAAAGTATCATCCTTCTCCTTGGCAGCTTCACGAAACTGCATAGAACCAATTCTAGTTACATATGCATAAAGACAACCATAAATTGTGTGTGTGATTAAAGTACAGATAAGAATATAATGGATTATATGGTTTTGCTCCATATCATGCACATGTAAAGGCAAACAATAACCTCTAAACACAATAAATGAAATATCTACAAGGATAGAACATGAAAAAACAATGTGAAATTGCAACTTAAAACTTATTTTCGGATAGATTTAAGGAAGGATGTAGTGTGCAGATAGAGTCTGGAAAAGGGTTACAATTAGGGACCAAAATAAAATGAGAAAAGACAAGATTTTAAATGTTTCATAATTCACTTGTAGCAATTTTTACCCATCAATTGTGATTTGGGCAAATTTAGGATTCTTTGGATCTATTTGACGGGGAAGGACAATGGGTTTTTTACTATGTTGCACGGAAACTCTCAAGAGGTCGTGTTTCCGCGTTTCGGAAACGTTTCCTAATTGGAAACTCACCGAAGCTTGTCCGAAACATTTCGGGCACGTTTCCATAATTTGAAAAAGTTAAAAACTCATTTTGCCCAGATCAACTTCTAAACAAAAATATCCACTCCCGACTTCATTTTTCCTTATTTATATAATTATTATTGTTATTATTGTTATATTAATTATTATAATATATATATTTATAAATTAATATTTATAAATATATTTATAATATGTACTTAAAATTATTAAATATATATTTATAAATTATTATATTTTTTGTATTTTTTGTATATATATAAATTAATATTTATAAATATACGCGTTTCTCCACGTTTTGTGTCCTATATTTTTAGAAATTGTCGTTTCCACGTTTCCGTTTTCCTGTTTTCTCATTTCCCGTTTCCGTTTCCGTACAACCTAGGTTTTTTCATGGAATGCTTCTAGGATTCAAAGATGAATTCTTATAGCAATTACACAAAACCTGTTTGGGAAATTAAAGTACAGCAATAAGATTCTAAGCTTCATGCTAAATTCTTCAGGCATCAAGTAGGAATAATTCAACTAGTCCTATGATGAGCCAGCTTCTTAGGTATAGCTACAAGTTGCTAACAGAACTACTACAATTACAACTAAGGGTTGGATTGGCATTGTTGTCCTCAATATGTTATAAAGGGCATTCAAAATTATATTTAAGGTCAATTTGACATGCTTTTAGTCATAAACACTTCAAACAGTTAGATAAAAGTTTCAAGTTTCAAATTTTACTTTTTACATCTAAAAATATATTTTCTCAGAAAAGCAATTTTTCAACTTCAATGTCAAACATACAATAAGTTGCATTTGATTTACAAATTGAGGTCAGTATTTGGTGGTTGAGATCTCAATTGCCAAAGCAAGAGTATATTTGGTAGCCAAAAATTCGAGGCTAGTGAACTTTTGATTCTTATAACTAAACATTGGGTGTATTTTTAAATTCTAGGAATTCTAACTTTTAAACTCAACCATTGTCACCCAAAGTAATCACAAAAGTTCTTGTTAGTAATTTAGAATAAAAAAAAAAGATGTTCTTTATGTGCATTTTTAACCATTTTAATATACATATACATTCATATAGCCAAATACACTACATCAAAAAAATGAATGATTAAAACTAAGTATAAAGGTTCAAAAATCTGTTTTACATAGTTATTTTAATATATAACTTGTATGTTTAACTGTTAATACTTAAAATGTTAATTGTAAAAGAAAAAAAAAAATCATTTGCATATAATAATAATAATAATGTGATAGTGTAAAAGTTGACTGTTAGCCACTCACCATTGACTGAAACTGTTAAATCAAACGGACTCTAGAGCTCTTAATTGTCAATTGATAGAAGTTATTATCATTATGATATCCCAAAAATAGCAGAAGATCAAAATGAAGCAAAAAGAAGTAATCTGATTCAGTCTTGAATAAACAGATAATTTCTTCTGTATCCTTCCCCAAGCTTATGTTTCCTCCTCCTCTCTTTCTCAATTGCACTCATTTATTTTCATTACCTCCCTCTGTTTTTTATTCTCTCATAAGCACTTTGAAACTACAAATCTAAGGCTCCTAAAACACTAATGAGAAGCTTCATTGATCTTCTATCAGCTTCAAACCCTATTGTTGAATTGCATCAACCAATCCAAGGAGATATAATTGCTAGAAAATTCTCTCAAGTGATGAACTCTTCTAAAATAATATGTTCCAAGCATACTGAACTAAACTCAACTAAGCTTTAATATCAAACTAGTTAAGCTATATGGTCCATTCCCTCCACCCCATCCAATTCAGCACCACATTTTAGAAAGATCTAGGGCCACTAAATCCTTTTTTAACTGTCATCTTGGGATGACCCTTCACTTTCTTATCACCTGCAACTTAATTGTGTAGGTCCTTTCAGCCTTATGTATTTATATTATAAGATCCATGTCTCCAGACCATCTCTATCTACTCTGAACTTTTCCTCAGTAGGTGCTGCTTCTACCTTCCTACAAAATATAGTTATTCCTTGTACAGTTCATCCTTGTATCATAGCACACCCTGCAGACATGTTTCTTCAATGCCCAACACTTGCTATTATATATCATGTCTCGTCAAATTGCAATCCTATAAAATTTTCCTCCTTAACTTAGTATTTTTCAAATGCTAGGATTTCATACTTGCTGATTTCACCCGTCTTGCTTTAATTCTATGACAGACGTCCTCCTCACTGCTCTCATCTTTTGTGTAATATAGTCTAGGTAATTGAACTGTGCTTTGTAGGACCTCAACATTATCTAGGCTAATTAACCACACGTCAATTACTTCTTCTATTGCTAGAACTGTAATGCATATATCCTCTTGGGTGAGATCATATCTCGTCAAGCATGATCCTATAAAGTTTTCCTCTTCAACTTACTTGGTATTTTTCAAACACGACTCCCATCATACTTGGTTGGTATTTTTCAAACACGACTCCCATCATACTCATCTATGTCACCCATATTGCTTTAATCCTATGATAGATATTCTCCCCACTGCTCTCATCTTTTGTGTAATATAGTCTAGATAATTATTCCTATGATAGACATCTTCCTCAATGCACATATCCTCTGGGATGCAGTTCTTCAACTCACCTATGACCAAAGCAAAAAGATAAAGAATCCAAACTGAACCTTTACATAATCCAACAATGATAAAAAAAATAAATAAATAAATCACACATTATTTCAAATGTGTGAACACCAGTAACTATCCTTTAACACATCTTTTTCATTCCAAAATCCCCCATATAACATCTCTCAAGACTCTATCATGTTCCTTTAATGGAGGTCTTTTCTTTTCTCCTGAAACTTCTCTATCAACCATCTTATTAAAAATATTGCTGCTATAATCCCTCTTCTTGTCACAAAATTGAATTGGCTTTCAAAGGTGGTTGTCACACCTCAAGTTATGTTCTAGTATGCTCCCACAAAGTTTCATTGTGTGCCTCATAAGCTTGATACTTTTATAATTGGTACACCTCAAGCTTATGATGCAAAGACTAAATAATGGACCGGCAGCTCATATATCCTAAGAAAACATGTGAATAGGACTCGAAAAGGGCTAGAAAGTACTCTATCATTTCCCCAATATTAAATTTGGGCCATAATTCCAAGCTCGAGTCTTTGAATTTGAATTTTCTTATTTTCCTGTTCTCCATCATGTACTCCCTTCATCCACAAATAATAGTGCACTTTCATTTTGGCATGAAAATTTAGAACGTGTTTCTTTTACTATTTTACCCTTATTGTGGCCACTAATAGCATTAATTATTCTTGAATTACGTGACTAATTTTAAGTATACTAAAAGTCATATTTGGAAACACAATAATAAAATTAACTAAAAAATGAAAGTGAGCTATATTTTTTGGACATCCTAGAAAAGAAATGTGGACTTTTTTTTGTGGACAGAGGGAGTAGTTTATTTTGATCTACAGTAAAAAACAAAGGAGCATCTTAAGGATTTTCATCTCAGAGGTACTTCGCAAGGAGAAGCTCAATATAGACTTGAAGAAATGTTCTTCGAAGTTGTGTTTCTTGGTTTTGTTGTTTCTACAGAAGGTTTAAAATCTAACCCCAAGAAATTATGTGCCATTAAAGAGTGGCCTGCACATGAATCCATCAAGGAAACTAAGAGCTTTTGTGGATTAGCCTCATTTTACATAAGGTTTATCAAGAATTTCAGCTCTATTATGAGTCCCATAACTGAATGCTTAAAGAAGGGAGATCTTGAGTGGTCAAATGCAGCCGAAAAAGCCTTTGAACAAGTAAGGATTTTGACGACTATAGTACTAGTTCTTGCACTACCAGGTTTTGAGAAAGTTATTTGTGGTGGAATGTGATGCAATTAGGAATCAGGGTTGTCCTAAGTTTAGATAGAAAGCCAAAAGAATTCTTTAGTGAGAAACTATCTGACTCTAAACAGCGATATTAGACATATGATTTGGAGTTATATGCTTTGGTGAGAGCTATCCATCATTGGCAACACTACTTGGCTTATCAGGAGTTTGTGGTTTACTGAGATTATCAAGCTTTAAGGTAGTTGAATTCACAGAAGAAACTTCAAGATCAACATGTCAAGTGGAGTTCTTTTCTTGATCAGTTTAATTATCCATTAAAGTATAAATCCAGTGGATCAAATATTGTTGCAGATGCATTGAGTAGACGCTCTTTACTCTTGATTATGATGAGTACTCAAGTGGTGGGCTTTGAAGAATTGAGAGATCAGTACAAACTGATCCATATTTCAGCCATATCATAGCTGAATTGCAAGGGCCAAGAAGTGCAAAAATTAACCTTACAGGTTGCGTGAAGGTTACTCATTCAAAGGTAATAAGTTGTGCATTCCTGAAGGGTCACAGCATGAGCATATTGTTCAAGAACTTCATGGGAATTCCTTAGGATGACAGTTTGGAAGAGAAAAAACATTGGCCATGGTGGCTGATAGTTATATTGGCCAAAAAGGTATAGTGATGTGGAGAGATTGGTGAAACGGTGTTCAGCTTGTCAATTTGGTAAAGGAAGTTCACAAACACAGGCTTGTATACTCCTTTAGCACCTTGGGTTCTTCTGAATATGGATTTTTTTATTAGGACTTCCAAAGACTGTTAAAGGGCATGATTCTAGTTTTGTTGTGGTGGATCGATTTGCAAACATGGCTCACTTCATTCCATGTTCCAAGACTTCAAATGTACCCTTACCACAAGAAGGGTAAGCGATGAAGGAGGCATTTGCCGACCTTATTAGGAGGATTCATCAAGAGGTAAAATCAGCTATAAAATCCGACAATGAAGCCTATTCTTCTACAGCAAATCAACATCGTTGCATGCAAGAATTAAAAAGAGGGTCATTTGGTGCTTCTGCATGTAAGGTTTCCTAAAGGCATTTATGACAAACTTAAGTCAAGGAAATTTGGACCATGCAAGGTGTTGAAGAAAATTAGCTCTGGTGCCTATGTGATTGAACTGCCATCTGATATACAAATCAGCCCCATCTTATATGTTCTCAATTTGTTTCCCTATGAAGGACTTGATGGGGAAATGACTACAATTGCCAAACAAGTCAACCAACTATCAAAAGTGCAACAAGAAGTTATAGAAGATGTGTTAGATGTCAAGGAGGTGAAGTCTAGCAGGGAAAATCAATATAGAAAATTTCTAGTAAAATAGTTGGGTAAACCAGCTAGTGCAAGTACATGGATAGCAGAAAATTGAAGAAGCTTGATCCAGAGATGTATGCTTAAGTAGTTAAAGTTTTTCCGTCAGTGTTGGATTATTTTCCAACCTGAGGAGAATGATGCAAGAGCTTGTCTCTTGTTATTACTTAGCATTCAGTTTGTTTATTTAATCCTTGGTATTATTAGTTTATTAATAGCACGTGACTTTTTTAAAATTAGATGGAAGGTTTAGATTAAAATGATTCACTTGAGATCTAGGACTGAGAATTAGTACGTCATATAACCCCAGTACAAATAATTTTTAAGACTTGTTTGGTAGCAATTTTCTTATTATTAATAAAACATTTAGGGTTTTCTTTAAATCCTAATTATCTTATTAAGTCCAGCTTCAATCTAACCTTAACCTTCCTTTGCCTAAATCCTACTCTTCTAAGTTGTCCTCCTACCACTGCATCAAAGGAATACAAAATAAAACAATAATTAAAAAACAGAAAGAAAGGGCTGAAATTTTGCAGAATTTCTTCATCATAAAGTTTTCAACAAAAAGAAATTTCCTTTCTCACAACACTCTTTTTTCTTGCACCCACAAACCCTTAAAGATCATATAAAGCTCTCATAAAAATTCTCAAATACAAACACAGGCCTCTTAAGATTGAAGCTCTAATGCCATTCGTGGGATTTGGGAGGGCAGAAAACTCTCACTAACACTCTTGCTGTCACAACAAGCTCTCTAACAGAATTCAAAAATACAAATTTCCCACCGAAATATAAAAGAACTGAAGAGTATCTAACAAAAATCTCAATACTCCAACATTTTTGGCCCATGTGTTCATCTTCCAACCATGTTGATCCATTAAGCATGCATGAGGCATTAATGGTTGACCCAATACCACAACCATGAATTTAAGACCTATAATAAAGGTGAAACTTTGATACTTGGGCAAGACTTTGAATGCCCATAAAATGAATAGGATCAGGTCTTAGCTATGTTGTGATCAATCACAAAGATGGACAAGTTTAAGAGTGGGAGAGTGTTGAAAGCTGTAAATTACTATAATAGGAAACAAATTAGGAAATTAAGGGTGTAATATAGGAAATTAGGAACATTATTATAGGAGTCAAATTAGGGTAAATATTTTCTTCCTTTTTTGTAAATATGTCTATCAATATAAATAACAATACAAGGATGAAGAATAATAATCTTTTTTCCTGCAATATTTCTCTAATTCAACATGGTATCAGAGTCGACAATTCGACAATTTTTTTTTTTTACTCTTTCTAGAGATTAGAACAATACCTAGAAAAATTGGTACCTTAGTATGTTGCTATCACTTCTAGATTGAATCACATCTAGCTTCCGCACGCTAACGGTGCCATGAGACGCATCTTTTTTTTATTGAGCCTAGGCAAACGCAAGTGAATCCGGTAAAAACAGAGCTAACGCAAGGTGATTCTGGTGAAGGCGAAACAGTCGCGAGGTGATCCAGTGAAGGCGCAGCCGTCGTAAGGGAAGTCCGGCGAAGGTGCAGAGGTGCTCATTGTCGCAAAGGCTTCTGGTCTCTTGTTCTTGGCGAAGGTCTCCAATTCTCGCTCAACAAGCACGAGACAATCTCTAATTTGTTTGAGAAGGTTTTGACTCTTTAAGCCTTTTATTTGTCTTTTATATTTACAACAACAACAACAAAAAAAAAAAAAAAAAAAACACCACAATGGCAGAAGAAAAGAAGTTTATTGCTACTGATAGTGTAAACATGCTTGATAATCCTTCTCTTCAAATTAGTCCAATGAAATTAGATGGGTCAAACTATGTTGCATGGTCGCGATCTTGTTTGCTTTTCATTCAGGCTAGAGGATTAATGGGTTATATCACTGGAGAAAGAAGAAACCTGATATCTCTGACTCATCTTTTGTTCAATGGGAATCAGAGAATTCTCTTGTGAGGTCTTGGCTGATTAACTCCATGCAGCCACAAATTGCTCGAGGTTATCTTCTTCTTAGTACAGCCCATCAAATTTGGAATGTTGCTGCTCAAACTTATTCACAGTTGGGCAATGATGCACAAGTCTATGAATTGAGAAAAAAGGTTCATGAGACAAAGCAAGGGGAGGTGACACTAGCACAATATTTCTCTGAACTGAGTGCTTTGTGGCAAGAGCTTGATTATTATCAAGATTTTCAGGCAGTATGTTCAGTTGATGCAATTAAATTTCAGCAATTGATTGAAAAAGAACGAGTCTATGATTTTCTTGCAGGATTAAATGTTGAATATGATCAAATCAAAATCCAAGTTCATGGTAGAGACCCTCTTCCTTCCTTGAGGCAGACCCATAGCTATGTTCAACAAGAAGAAAGTCGGCGTAGTGTTATGCTAGCTACGCCTCCTATAGAAAAGGTTGGTATGGTGGCAGCTTTATCTTCAACTGACAAGGATAAGCGTTCAGCTGAAAAGGATGGACTGAAATGTGAATATTGTGGGAAGCAAAGACATACCAAGGACACTTAATGGAAATTACATGGGCGTCCAGTGAAGGGCCGAGGAGGTAAGGGAATGGGTCCTCCTAGATCGCAACCCCATGTGTCTGAAACTATGGAAGGTAACATGTCTACTGGTGGACTATCTATTGAAGAGGTACAAACTCTTTGGTTCCTTATGGCTAAACTTGATTCCTCCTCTAACATGGCTGGCACCTCTTCGTCCCATTTAGCACATTCAGGTATATCAAATAACTCAGCACTTGCTATTCTTCCTAAAATTCCCAATGACTCCTGGATTATAGATTTTGGTGCATCCAATCATATGACTGGAATTCTTAAAAAAATTTAACCTATCGTTCTTGCTCAAGATAGGATAAGGTCCGTATTGCAGACGGATCTTCTTTTCCTATAACTAAGAAAGGTTCAATAACTTGTACTTCTAATATCACTTTACCATTTACTCTTCATATTCCTAGTTTCCCTCATAATCTTCTTTTTGTAAGTGCTATTACACGAGATTTGAATTTTAAAATTGAATTCTATCCTTCCTTTTGTATTCTACAGGAGTTGAGCACGGAGAAAACGATTGGCTATGGTAGAGTAAAAGATGGTCTATATCTACTTGAAGCAGTTCCTAGTGTACCTAACAGTCAGGCTTTATTTAGTTCTTCACAACCAACACATCAGGAGCTAATTCAATGGCATAAGAGGTTGGGACATCCTTCGTTTTTTACTTTAGAAAAATTATATCCGAACTTATTTCAACAATGTAATAAGAAGTCTTTGGTTTGTGATGGTTGTGAATTTGC
Source organism: Vernicia montana (assembly GCA_949750685.1). Taxonomy (NCBI): domain Eukaryota; kingdom Viridiplantae; phylum Streptophyta; class Magnoliopsida; order Malpighiales; family Euphorbiaceae; genus Vernicia; species Vernicia montana. The sequence goes on from CATKHJ010710532.1 coordinate 16,888, forward strand.
CAAGCATACTAGAACTTCATATCCTTCCATTAATAAAAAGAGATCTGTTCTCTTTATGACTGTTCATTCAGATTGTGGGGTCCCAGTCCAGTAGTGTCTTTATCTAGTTATCAGTGGTTTGTTACTTTTATCAATTGTTACAGTAGGATGACGTGTGTTTATTTAATGCGAGCTAAAAATGAAGTGTTCTCTTGCTTTCAATCTTTCCATAACATGATTAGTACTCAGTTTAATGCTAAAATACAAGTGTTAAGAACTGATAATGGTACTGAGTATATGGTAAGTAGTTTTCGTGCTTATTTAGTCAAACATGGGATTGTTCATCAAACTAGTTATGTTAATACTACTGCCCAAAATGGTGTCTTTGAAAGGAAAAATAGACATTTGTTAGAAGTTGCTCGGTCTCTACTATTTACCATGCATGTTCCTAAAGTCTACTGGGGTGATGAAATGCTCTCAGCAACCTACCTCATCAATCGTATGCCCCCAAGGACTTTGGGTTTCAAAAGTCCTTTGGAGATTCTTCGAGGTATAAACTCTTATCTCATCCCTCCTAAGTCCTAAAGTCTTTGGGCGTGTCGGTTTTGTTCATAGGAAAATGGGTGGAAAACTTGATCCTAGAGCTCTTAAATGTGTATTTATTGGTTACACTGCCACTCAAAAAGGATATAAATGTTATCATCCTCCCACTAGGAAGACCTTCGTTAGTACGGATGTTGCTTTTAGAGAACTTGAACCATACTTTCAATCCACCCAAACTCCTCTTCAGGGGGAGAATAGTTATGTGGAAGAGGTGTCACAATCACAAACTAGTGGATTACCTATCTATGTTAGTCAGGGGGAGAATAAGGAGAATGCGACGATTGAATATGATGCAAGAGATTCATTAGATGAGATAGGTACAGCAAAACCAAATGATGGTGAGATCCTGAGAAGCATAGGAAGATTGAATAGACCAGATTTGCAAAGATATGTTCAGAGAAAGAAAGTGGATATAGCTAATAACAATACTCTACCTAGCCAAACACCACTCCCGGACTCAACTTCAACAAACTCAAACTCAGGTAATATGCCTTCTATCTCTGCTCCTGTGTCTTCCTATTGGTATTCGAAAAGGTGTTAGATCATGCACTCAACATCCTATCTCTAATTTTGTCTCATATGAATCATTCTCTCCTTCCTATAGAGCTTTTTTGGCATCCTTGTCTTCTGTCTCTATTCCACAGGGATGGAAAGAAGTTGTAATGATCCTAAATGGGAAACAGCCATGGTTGAGGAGATGAAGGCCTTGGCCAAAAATGGAACTTAGGAGTTTGTTACCCTCCCAGAAGGTAAGAAACCGGTGGGATGCAAATGGGTGTTTACTGTTAAACATAAGGCAGATGGCTCTATAGAGAGATATAAGGCTCCATTGGTAGCAAAAGGGTTTACTCAGACCTATGGGATAAATTACCAAGAGACCTTTGCACCGGTTGCAAAGATGAACTCTATCAGAATTCTCTTATCATGTGCAGCTAATCTTGGTTGGGATTTGCAGCAATTTGATGCAAAGAATGCCTTCCTACATGGTGATTTGGAAGAAGTCTATATGGAGATTCCACCAAGGTTTGGTAGTAAAAAGACTGAAGGGAAAGTCTGCCATTTGAAGAAAGCATTATATGGTTTGAAATAGTCACCTAAAGCTTGGTTTGATAGATTCAGTAAAGCCATAATAGCTTTCGGGTATCACCAGAATAATGCAGATCACACTATGTTTGTCAAGCATTACAGTGGTAAGATAATTATTCTCATTGTATATGTTGATGATATAGTTGTAACAGGAGAAAATAAGAAATCACCATATTAAAGAAGTATTTGGCCACTGAATTTGAAATTAAAGACCTAGGAAAATTACGGTATTTCCTTGGAATTGCAGTTGCCAGATCAAAGAAAAGAATCTTTATATCCAAAAGGAAATATGTCCTTGATCTACTTGAAGAGACAGGTATGCTGGGTTGCAAACCTGCTAATTCCCTTATTGAGGATAATCACAAATTAAAAGGAGGTGTTGGAGAAGCTGTTGACACAGGGCAATATCAAAGGTTGGTTGGGAGATTAATCTATCTTTCACATACACGTCCTGATATAGCTTATGCAGTAAGTGTGGTTAGTCAATTTATGCATGAACCCAGGACTATACATTTGGATGCAGTCTTTCGAATCCTAAGATACTTGAAGTCTACTCCAAGAAGGGGTTTATTATTTTCTAATAATGGACACTTGAACATAGAAGCATATACAGATGTTGATTGGGCTGGATGTCCTGATGATAGACGATCTACATCAGGATATTGTACATGGGTTGGTGGAAATCTGGTTACATGGAGAAGTAAAAAACAAAATGTTATTGCTCGGTCAAGCGCAAAAGCTGAGTACAAAGCCATGGCATAGGGTGTTTGTGAACTTCTATGGCTTAAGAAGTTGATGCGAGACTTGAAACTACTCGTAACAAAGCCTTTGTCACTATTTTGTGATAACAAGGCTGCCATTAGTATTGCTCACAATCCAATTCAACATTATCGCACAAAGCATATCGAGATTGATCGACATTTTATCAAGGAAAAACTGATTAGTCAGATTTTGAGCCTCCACTATGTTACTTCAGAAAGACAATTGGCAGATGTGTTCACCAAGGGTTTGTCTAGCAAGATATCTCATTCTTTTGTATTCAAGATGGGTATGAGAGATATACATACACCATCTTGAGGGGGAGTGTTGAAAGTTGTAAATTACTATAATAGGAAACAAATTAGGAAATTAAGGATGTAACATAGGAAATTAGGAGCGTTATTATTGGAGTCAAATTAGGGTAAATATTTTCTTCCTTTTTTGTAAAAATGTGTATCAATATAAATAACAATACAAGGATGAAGAATAATAATCATTTTTCCTGCAATATTTCTCTAATTCAATAGAGAGATCCTAATTCCACTATAAGGTCAAGTGGACACACAAGTTTAGCTGATGCGGTGAAACAATTAAATTACAAAATTTAGAATTGAAACAACTCTAAATCTGTTTGAAATACACAAGAGTTAGATCGGTGAAACAATTAAATTACAGAATTTAGAATTGAAGCAACTCTAAATCTGCTTGAAATACACAAGAGTTAGATTGAGACAACCTTTAGCTCTCAATAACACAATAATTCTGATAACACACAAGTAGTTTGATTTAATAATGAAAGATAAAATTGATCATAAAACAACAGCAATACATGTTTATATAAGCTACTGGATAGGTGATATACAGCCTGTTAACATAACTGGAAAACAATAAAAATTGTAAATTAACACAGCTAGGCAGCCCTTTTTGACAGGTTGAACAGCTGCTGGAAAATGTAGAAAAAATATGCAAAACACACCTAACACACTACTGAAATACAGTTGGTCAGGCAGCTGTAATAGCAACTTAATTGGACTTATAATGTGAACTATTGTTGTCCTACATCAGTCCCCTCTACTTGTAAAGAACTCGTCATCGAGTTGACCTTTTCATTCGATCCATCTGGGTAGAAAGGGTATATGTCAGCCACATTAAAAGTTTTAGATATGCCTATAGTATTTGGAATGTCAATGATATAAGCATTATCATTGATTTTCTTGAGAATTTTGTATGGCCCGATTTTCTTTGGTGTCAACTTGCTATGACTTCCTGTTAGTAATATTCCTTTACACAAATAGACCATCACATCATTCCCTTCTTTAAAAATCTTCTCCCGTCGATGAGCATCAACATGTTCCTTATACTTGGCGTTGGAAACCTTGATTTGTTCACGTACTTTCTTTTGCACTGTATGAATGTTATCTGCTAAGTGTTCAGCTGCAATTGAGTACCCTGGTATTTTAGGCAAAGGAACCAGGTCTAAAGTATGGCGAGGAGCCCGACCATAAATGACCTCAAATGGGGATTTGCCTGTAGTACGGATCTGCATGTTATTGTAGGCAAACTCTGTTTGTGATAAGAAGAAATCCCATTGTTTGGGACGATCACTGCAGAGGCATCTTATTATATTGCCCAAGGATCGGGTCACTACTTCTGTTTGTCCATCTGTTTGTGGGTGACAAGTAGTGCTGTATTGCAAATCTGTACCGAATCAGCGCCATAAAGTTCTCCAAAAGTGACTGAGAAACTTTGTCCCAATCCGAGGTAATGGACTTTGGTATTCCATGCAAACGCACAACTTCTCTAAAGAAGAGGTTGGCTATGTTGGTAGCATCAGTAGTCTTGCGGCATGGGATGAAATGAGCCATTTTACTGAATCGATCTACTACCACAAAGGCCGAATCTTGTTGTCTTTGCGTACGGGGTAACCCCAACACAAAATCCATAGTTATGTTTTCTCATGGACCATCTGGTACTGGTAACGGTGTATACAAGCCAGTGTTCTGTTTTTGTCCCTTTGACGTCTGACATACATGACACCGCTGTACAATTCTTCCAACATCTTTTTTCAATTGCGGCCAATAGTAATGAGCTTCAACCAAAGCAATAGTCTTATCTCTCCCCAAGTGTCCAACTAGTCCGCCACTGTGTAAATCTCTAATTATTTTTTCTCTCAAGGAGCAAACTGGTATGCATAGGCATGTCTCAAAGAATAGATACCCATCATGAATAAGAAACTTGCTAGGCTGACCATTATGGCACTAACTCCAATGATCTCCAAATTCAGCATCAAAGGCATACAAATCTTTGAAAGTATCAAAGCCTATGATTTGGGCATGCAAGGTACGAACAAGAGCCATTCGCCTACTGAGAGCATCTGCTACTTTATTCTGCTCTCCGGACTTGTGCTTCAAGGTGAATGTAAATTGTTGAAGAAAAGTAACCCACCTTGAATGCATGTGATTGTGGCTTTGGGGGTTGTTGATGAATTTAAGAGCTTGATGGTCAAAATATAGCACAAACTCTCGTTGTACCAAATAATGCTTCAAGTACTTGAGTACTTGCACAATAGCATAGAATTAAGTTTATAGGTGAACCAACTTCTTCTAGCTTCACTAAGCTTCTCACTATAGAATGCTACTGGATGACCCTCCTATGAAAGAACAGCACCAATACCCACAATAGAAGCGTCTGTGTGCACTTCAAAAAGTTTCTCAAAACCTAGTAAGACTAAGACTGGAGCATTGGTCAGCTTCTCCTTAATCAATTGAAAGCTCTTTTCTGCGGCGTCAGTCCACACAAATGGTCCCTTCTTTAAACAATCAGTCATGGGACTTGCTATGCTGCTGAAGTTACGTATGAATCGTCTGTAAAATATAGCTAAGACATGGAAAGAACGCACTTCAGAAATGGTTTTGGGTGATGGCCATTCCCGAATTGCTTTAACCTTCTCATCATCCACCATAATATCATTATTACTCACAACATATCCAAGAAAGATCAATTTATTGGTCATGAAACTGCATTTCTTGAAATTTGCATACAACTTATTCTCCCTTAAAGCAGCAAAAACTTCTTGTAAATGTCTATAATGAAGCTCTGATGTTTGACTGTAAATAAGTGTATCGTCGAAGTAAACGACGACAAACTTACCCATGAATGGCTTAAGAACTTGGTGCATAAGTCTCATGAAGGTGCTAGGCGTATTTGAAAGTCCGAAAGGCATGACTTTCCATTCGTACAATCCTTCCTTGGTTTTGAAAGTTGTTTTCCACTCATCTCCTGGACGGATACGTATCTGGTGGTAGCCACTCTTCAAGCCTATCTTGCTAAAAATTTTGGCTCCTTCTAACATATCAAGCATATCATCCAAACGAGGGATAGGAAATTTGTACTTCACCGTGATCTTGTTGATAGCTCGACTGTCAACACACATGCGCCAACTACCATCCTTTTTTGGTGTGACTAGGGCTGGTACCGCACAAGGACTCATACTGGTCCACACTACTCCCTTTTTAATAAGCTCATCAACTTGGCCTTGTAGAATTGAATGCTCTTGAGGACTCATCCGATAATGTGGCAAGTTTGGTAAACTTGCTCCTGGAACTAAGTCAATGGCATGTTGAATGTCACGCATGGGCGGTAGCCCATCTGGAAGCTCTTCTGGAAAAAGTTCAACATACTCCTCCACGAGTGGTTGTAATTTTTTTGGTACTTTGGTAGGCGGAGGACCTTCGCCTTTGGCAACCAAAGCAATTAATTCTTGATTTTCTTCAACTTCCTCCAAAATTCTATTTGTGACTAAAAGAGATTGCCCCTCCACTTTACGAGTTTTAGGAAGTTCTTTTACATTTAAAGGCACGAGGACGATTTTCTTCCCATCTTTGTAAAAGGTGTAGAAGTTGTCTCTCCCATTATGCAATACTTGATTATCATATTGCCAAGGCCTCCCCAGAATAACATGACTCACATCCATATCAATGACGTCAAAGACAAGTTCATCAAAGTAAACACCACCAATAGAAAATGGAATTTTGCATTGCTTAGTCACCTCTTGTTGATGTCCATTTGAAATCCAGCCAGCTAGGTAGGGTTTTGGATGGATTGTTGTTTGCAGCTTCAATTTGTCTACCACAACAGTTGCTACAACATTTTCCTCACATCCGCTGTCAATGCCTAGAGCCCACAAGTAGCCTCTCACTTTACAAGTGGTTTTGAACATCTTGTTGCGTTGTGACTCTTGAAGCGGTTGCTTCGCAGTTTGTAGCATATGTCGGATCACATTAAATCGTCTTCCTTCATCAGCATATGCATATTCAACTTCCTCGACATATGTATTGCACTGTTGATTTTCCTCATTGTAGTCACCATCAACATACAGTTCTTCTGTCAGTGCTTCTTGGTTGACTAGATTGACTCTTCTAGTCCTTGGCTGAGGACAAGTGTTAGATCTATTTCCAATTGCACCACATCGATAACACTTATCTTGAGTTGGATAAGCATAAGAATTAGGAGGTTGGTTCTTCCTTTTAGCTTGTTGTCCAATTGGCTTTTGTTGTTGATTAGGACCCCTTTGAAAGGTTTGTGTAACGGGCCAGGTGCTACACGGTTGCCTTCCATTCCATTGGCACGCCGAAATGGAGGTTGTGCTTGTTGCCCTTCAATTGTCGCTTCTTTACCCTTGTTTTGGGTGTTGTTTCTATGTGAAGGTTCTCCCATGTATGACTTATAAGGCTGTTGTCGGTGAGTGTCAAATCTATCACTTTGGGCCTTTGCTTTAATTGCAAGCCGAATGGCCTCACTAAGACTCCACACATCTTGAACACCCAATCTATCTTGGATGTTTGGTCTCAACCCCCAATGAACCTTGCTGCCCGTTGTGATTCGGTTTCAGAAAGGTCATTTCGGGTAGACAATCGAAAGAATTCAGTTGAATAATCTCGCACTTAACGATCTCCTTGCCAACAATTTTGATATTGATGGAATAAAATTTGATCATAGTCACGAGGTAAGAAATTACCCTTAAGTAGTTTCATTCGCTGTCAGGATCTGATTTTTATTTTCCCCATACGATATTGATGGAATAAAATTTGATCATAGTCGCGGTAAGAAATTACCCTTAAGTAGTTTCATCCGCTGTCAGGATCTGATTTTTATTTTCCCCATACGAACTCGTGTCATCTGCTCCTGCTCCCACCAAGTTGAAGCTCCTCCTTTTAATTTGTAAGCCACCAATTTGACATTTTTGTCCTCGGGGATTTCCGTATAGTCGAAGAACCTTTCCACTTCATTAAGCCAATCTAAAAATTCTTCAATGTGCAGCTGACCATTGAAGGTAGGAAGCTCCATCTTTAATTGGTACTCAAAATTGCCTCCAAAACGACCTAAATCAGGTCTGCCATTGTAGTTTCTCATTTGGTTACGCCTTATGTTGGTGAGTGGAAAATCTGTCACTTTGGGCCTCTGCTTTAGTTGCAAGCCGAATGGCCTCACTAAGACTCCACACATCTTGAACACCCAACCTATCTTGGATGTTTGGTCTCAACCCTCCAATAAACCTTGCTGCCCGTTGTGGTTCGGTTTCAGAAAGGTCATATCGGGTAGACAACCGAAAGAATTCAGTTGAATAATCTCGCACTGAACGATTTCCTTGCCGATAATTTTGATATTGATAAAATAGAATCTGA
>CATKHJ010710533.1:0-11940 GCA_949750685.1 Vernicia montana
AGTTATTAGGAATCTATAAGTCCACATATAGTGGCATCGAAGACCTGAAGACCATAACACCACACTATAATGTGGCAATCATATTATCTCCAGATCAAGCGCCTCAGCTCGCATCATCATTCAGGTACCCTGCTGTCTTCAAATCGAGCTCTTTAGCTTGTATCAATATCCAGGCACTTTGCTGCCTTCAGATCAAGCTCTTTAGCTTGCATCAATATCCAGGCACTTTACTGCCTTCAGATCGAGCTCCTTAGCTCGCAACATCCTTCAGGCATCCAGTTGACTTCAGACCGAGCTCCTAAGCTTGCCTTATCATTCAGGCACCTTGTTGCCTTCAGATCGAGCTCCTCAACTCGCATCATCCTTCAGGTACCCTGCTGCCTTCAGACCGAGCTCCTCAGCTCCCGTCATCATTCAGGCACCCTGTTGCCTTCAGATCGAGATCTTCAGCTTGCATCATCATTTAGGCATCCTGTTGCCTTTAGACCGAGCACCCTAGCTCGCGTCATCATTCAGGCACTCTGCTGCCTTCAGATCGAGCTCCTCAACTCGCATCATCATTCAGGCACCCAGCTACCTTCAGATCGAGCTCCTCAGCTCGCATCCTTATTCAGGCACCCAGTTGCCTTCAGATCGAGCTCCTCAGTTTGCATCCTTATTCAGGCACCCAATTGCCTTCAGATCGAGTTCTTCAGCTCGCCTCATCACATGAGCATCCAACTGCCTCAAGCATCTAGCAACTATCATGACAAACTCACCAGATGCAATCAAAATGGCAAATAACAGAGATGAATTACAGGCAATGAAAAGGTGTATCTACTCCCTTCACCCACTCTTCAGAAGTCTCGATCAGACTCGGGAGTGAAGGGCTCCTAATACGTCCAAAAAGTGACCTACTTGTAAGTTGCTTAAGCTAGCAGGACAAGTGCCCGTAGGGGGGTCCCCATTCTCCCCTATATAAAGGTAACTTTCATATCACTTTCATAAGATTCATTATATTCTCTAACTACTCTCTCTAACTATACCGTCAGAGCCTCCTCGCCGGGACAGCTCCCGAGGAGCTCATGACCTCTCTCTCTCTTGCTTGCAGGTTATACCCTTCACTATATCTCGCATCTACACTATTAGATAAAATCTATTCTTATCAGCACTGTTTAATTTATTCAATATTAACATAACTGAAATAAAAGACTTCCTAATTAAAATAATCTAAATGTATTGATCTTAATTAATTCACGATTAATTTAGGGTTAACAAAATTATCTTGTACTTGACGACAAAGATAGTCAATTTTTAACTCTCATTACATTTTTTGAAGTTTGATTATTAAAATTTGCATTGATAACCAAACAACAAAACAAAAAAAGAACGTACATTTCACCATAAAAGAGATTAAAAAAATAATAATAAATAAAATAAATGTAAAAAAAGAAAATCAAATTTACGAAAAGTAAATAAATAAATTGGTCAAATAAAAATACTAGTAAAAAATTACTTATTATAAAACAAAATTTATTATTATTAATTAGAACTAAAAATCTCTTATTCAAATTACATTTAATTGGGGTATTTGATTTTTTTTCAGTTGCATATTCTAAATTAATTTTAATGGTTTTGATTTCGGTTTAAATATTTAGCAGTCTACCCTCATCACTGTCACTGACCTCACCTAGTGGAATTCATACCTTGAATCAGTCTTTTCTTTATTTCTTTTTTAACAAAAATTACAAATGTTTATGACTAGAAGTTCTCTTCTGGATAAACACTTAATATTTTAAGTTGTTTTAATTTGAATGGGAATTAATTATTAATTAACTGTTTTAATTGCTGACTTTTATCATCGTAAGCATCCAAGAATACAATTCATGTAAATACCCCACAAATTTCTTTTCTTCTCTTGAGCTTTCTTCCACATTATATAATCACTCCCATAATCACCATTACCATCCTAATTACAGATTATTTCATTAATTAAAAGTTTAACATTTAATCATCTGCTTGTAAGTTTTATTAGGACCAAGAGAGATGTCCTACAACCTCCCATGGAAGACTCGCCTCCCCTTATTCATTTTCTCCACCGCTGTTGCCGCTTCTTGCCGGAAAAACTTCACCGTTAACCGCCGTATCTGGAGCTTCTTCGACTTTAAAATCCCTCCTTCTGAAACCCCTCGTGACGGTGTCAAAACTTCCGATATCATCATTGACGCCACTCGCAACCTCTGGTTCCGCCTCTACATCCCCACTTCCGCTGCCGTAGCCACCACTAGCTGCCCTATTATGATCTACATGCACGGCGGAGGATTCTCTTTCTTTACAGCAGATTCTATAGCCTGTGAAACTTGTTGCAAGAGACTTGCGTCTCAACTAGAAGCCATTGTTGTCTCTATCAATTACCGTCTTGCTCCAGAGCATAAATTTCCATGCCAGTATGAGGATTGCTTTGATGCCCTGAAATTTATTGATGAGAATTTTGGTGAATTTCCGTCTTTTGCTGATACTAATCGGTGTTTTCTGATCGGAGATAGTGCCGGCGGGAACTTGATCCACCATACGGTGGTCAAGGCAAGTGGGTATGATTTTCAGAGGTTGAAGATAGTTGGGTTAGTATCGATACAGCCATTTTTCGGTGGTGAAGAGAGGACTGAATCCGAGATCCGATTAGTTGGAGCTCCGATTTTGGATGTGAAACTTACAGATTGGTTTTGGAAGGCGTTTTTGCCAGATGGGTCGGATCGAGACCATCCGGCGGCGAATATTTTCGGATCCAATTCGGATGATATTTCGGGTTTGAAGTTCCCTCCTATACTTCTTTTCATTGGAGGATTTGATCCATTGCAAGATTGGCAAAGAAAGTACTATCAAAACATGATAAAAGATGGAAAAGAAGTGCATTTAGTTGAATATCCAAATGCGATCCATGGGTTTTGGGGTCAGCCGGAGTTACCCGAATGTTCATTGTTCTTCAAGGAAGTAAAAGATTTCATATATACAAAAACAATCACCTAAAACCTCTATTTGTTTTAGGAAAAATAACTTATTTCTTGAATAAAGAACTCATTTTGTAATATATTAAATATGAATTGAAAATAATAAAATTTCAATTTATAAGACTATAAATATTTTATATTTTTCTTATTATTATTAAATATAAAAAATAATACATAAATAATGATGATTGTTAATGATAATGATAATTGTTAGCAATCAGTGGTAGTAATCGATAATCAATAACTACACATTGATTAATAGCGGTGATATTTGATGAGGAATAAATTACTTAATACGTGTTTATATGATCTTCTTTTATTATAATGAGTTTACTAAAATTAAAAAATAATTTAATTTTCTCTTTGATCAAATAATTATTTTTCATTATAACTCTAAATGCTAGAAAATTAAAAAAATGTTTTTCAGATAAATAATTCCGCGAAATAAATAAAGTCTAAATGAGATAGTTTGTGATTTTTTTTTTTTTTAGTATTTTGCCAGGGTCAAATTTGAGTATGTGCCCAAGTCATCACTAGGTTGACAATGTATATGTACATTTGATCTAATAAAAGCATATTTGTGTGTGTGTTTTTTTTTTAAGTATTGGGAGGAAAATTAATTTTGAGTTTTTTGTGCAGAAAAAATGTATTTATTACTAGACTATATATTGGTGTGCAAAATAAATTTATTATTAAGCCGATTCTTTTGCATTTTTTGGATATATGTATCAAATGAGATAGATTTACATATATATTATTATCCACATATGATAATGATAATAATAATGATTTATTTTTATTATTGTGAATATTCTTTCATTAATAATGGCTTAGCCTTAAAATATATTAGAAAATTTTAAAAGAGATTAACTTCAAATTTCTAATTTCTTGCACTATACGAAAAGATCAATAAATTATTAATACAAGAATATTTTTAACTACCTTTGTTAACTAATTAGAAAACGATGTTGACATGAAAGAGGTAAGACTTTTGGGCCGAATGGGAAAAAGAGCAAATAAAATGCGGTTTATATATGGTACCTTTTAATATTCCTTTAGCCTTTTAGGTATAGCAAAACAAGTAACACAAGTCTAATTATAATCTCATAGTTTCTCTCCATTTTTCATATTCACATAGTGTCTTGATATTCTGAGTTTTGTATTCTGCCTTGCAGACAAAGTAATTTAGTGTTGGTTTGGTTTGATTTTTAGAAATCACTAGTTGGTGGTTGAGTATCTAATAATCGGTAGATTGCATTTGGTAAATATGAAATTAAAATTTATTTTGAATTTTGTAATTAAAAATTAGTTTTTAGATCAAAAATTAGAATTTATAGTTTTTAAACTCAAAAAATTAACTTTTATAAAAAAATCCATTAAAATTTAACGTATTTATGAAAATATTTACTACTAATTAAAAAGTAATATACTTTATTTTCATTTTTAAAATTTTCAATATTTATATGCATTCAAATTAATAGTAAAATATAAACTATATCTTAAAATCATAAGAATACTAAAAAATAAAATAAAATTATAAATATAAAAATATGCAATATTTTTATTAATATTATAAATCGGTTTATTAACACAGCAAATCTAAGATAATAACAAAGAATATACAATAATAAAGTAAAAAAAAGGAAAAGAGATAGAGAAAAATATGTAGAGATAAAAGGAGTTCTAAACTCATATTATTAGATTAATCCTAGTTTCTCTTATATAAAAGAATAACTAGGATTTTGGTGTATACAACATTACTGAAATAATCCTATACTATAATTTTTTTAAAATACATATTCAAAGATGTTTAAGTAATGTTCACATATAATAATTTATTTATAATACCCTCTTTGGATATTATTTACGTCATGAATATGCCTCGTTAAAAACCTTACTAGAAAAACCCAGTGGAAAAAAATATAGCTAAGGAAAATAGTACAATTAATGTGCTATTTTGTCATTGCACAGATTGCTTCATTAAAACTTTTGGTCAAGAAAACTTTGTGAGACAAAAACTTGACTAAGAGAAAAGAGTACAATCTTATACTGATTCGCTCTCTCTGATGAGGACAACATGTTAACACGATACATACCAATTGATAAAATAATGTCGTTTAAATATCATATTTGGTAAAGATTTAGTAAATAAGTCTACTAGGTTGTCACTCGAGCGAATTTAGTAGATATCTCTTCTGGAGCTCGTGCATATAAAGAATATCAGTGAAATATATATATTTAGTTCAGTCACTCTTGATATATCCACCTTTAATTTGTGCAAATGCAGATTATATTATTCTCAAACTATATAATGGGAGCATCTTTATTGAGGTATTTCAGAACCATAAAAATCTTTATAAAATTGCAATATCATCATAAGTAAATACATACCTAGTTTGAAATCTACCCTTATATGAATCAGACAAATAACCAGCAGTCGCATGTAGACCAATGTCAAATATGAATTATATGAAAATATAACAAAATCAATAGTGTCTCGAAAATAACACAATAAGTCTTTTACACCACTCCCATGTCTCTTGGTAGGTGCAAAATTATACCTAACTAGGAATTTTTCTTACAAATGTAATATCAAGCCTGATACAATTTGCATGATACATGAGTACAATTATAGCACTTAAATATGGTACTTCAAGATCAATTAATAGCTTTTTCTTATCTTCTTTAGATTTAAAAATAGTCTTTCTTAACTTTTAGTGAGTGGATACCATTAGTGTGCTTAAGGGAAATGATTTATCTACGCAAAATTGCTTAAGTACCTTTTCCACATAAGTAGACTAGTGTATTAGGACTCATTTGGGGTAAATAATCGATCCGCAGGCTGATACAAAATTTTGTTTCTCTTAAATTCATCTCGAACTCACTTTTTAAGAGTTTGTTAGGAGTCCCATTTAAATCAACATATACTGCAATAATAATAGAATCACTATGTGGTCTTTTATGAATACATATGATCATAATATATTATTCACATATCCTTCTTTCAATAAGGATTTAATCAAACAATTATACCAAATATGTCCAGATTGCTTTAATCCATACAAAGATTTTTGCAATTCGATGTAATTTATGTCACATGTTTGATGTGCATTCATTTATGTTATTTTTAGTTATTCTAGGACTCTCATATAATTATCATTTTTATAAGGCGCATATCAATTCTTTGTTTAACTGCCATATTAATCAAATATTCGAACGTGATCATATCCATAACAGAAGAATAAGTTTCCACATAGTTAATAGCAAGTTTTTGCGAAAACCCTGGTAACTAGTCTTGCTTTATGTCTTACCACTTTATTATTTGTATTATGTTTTCAGACAAACACCCATTTATACCCAATTGGTTTCAAATTTTTGGGGAGTTAGCATAATAGGCATTTAGAGAGCGAGTCTAGCTCAGCCCGAATTGCCTCTTTCTATGATGGCTAGTCATGTCTATGCTGACATTCATTTATATTCATAGGTTCTGGATCCAATTGTATCTTGAGACAAAAAGAGCTACTGTTGAGGCAAATTCATCGCCGATGATAAATGAATTTCTATCAAATATTTCTCTTGTATTTACAAAATTAATTGAGATATCGTAATTTTCATTCATCTGATCATCAACTCCCGGAGCCATATATGGAGGATCTAATTGTTCCGTTGTCTTAGTATATGTTTCATCATTGGCTATAGCTCTTTGACTGAAATCTTCCTCTTTAAGAGGCTTCTCTTCAGGAGATTTTCTTAATGACGCTACTTTTCTTTTTCGTAGATTTTTATCTTTAGCTCAATTTATCATCCACGCTTCTGACGTATGTCAAGCTCGATTGATTTTTTATTTTCAATAGGAATCACAACACCTTACTGTGATTTTAGCAGTTGGAATATGAGACTTTGTCACTCTTTTGACATTTGTAAATGCATTTGGCAGTTGAGTTGCAATTTGTTACAATTGTATTATTTTCTGAACTTCTAGTTCACTCTGACTTATACGTGTATCAAAACTATCTAAATGGTTTTCTTTTCAAGAAATTTCTCGATATTTTTTAGCACTAACAAGTGTTTTAACAAGTGTTTTTTCTTCCCCTAATGTCGAGAAATGTACCTCATTAAAATAAATTTCAAGTCTCGTTTGTGGACTCATTTACGCACGTTGAGGTGGTATTATTGGTACATACATGATACAACAAAAAATTCGTAGATGATAAATATTAGGTTCATGTCCATGTACAAGTTGTAAAGAGAAAGTATGTATGATGCATAATGACATGTCATATCAAACCTTCAAGTTTTTATTATTAAACTAAAGGTTCAATGCTTGAACTGTATGTTCAACACAACATATTTTTTTTTATGTATACTAAGGATAAAATAATAACGAAATAATTCATAGATTATATGTATAAAACATAATCCAAATAATAATAATAATAATAATAATAATAAATGCAAAATCTTATCCAATTACTCCTTTAGAGAGTCTACATAAAAATTATTGATATTGAGCTGAGTTGTGTCCTCTGTGTGGGTTGTTTCTCTTCTAGAGTTCTAATGATCTACTAAATGATCTATAACATTCACTTCAATTTGGAAAAAAAAAAAAAAATTCACTTCAGGATTATTGTTGTACCAGTGGGCCTAGCTTGTTAATATCTCATTAGCAATTTGTTATTTTCAATAATAAGTTCAGAATATTTGTAAATTTTCGCTCTCTATACTGCTACTGCAGGAGCATGTTAGAGGCATGAAAAGTAGTATATGTCTTCTCTAGCATATCAAATTCTGTAACTTTAGCATCACACAATTTCAGCTGTGAAGTGATTCTAAATATATTTGAATTGTATTTTGAAATATACTTAAAATCTTAATCAATTGATCATGATAATCATACAAATTTGAAAAATTATAAACTCGGAAATTTTATGCTCAAATACCAAATACAACAACAATAAAATTATTATGGCAATGATGATTATAATAGCAATATAAAGAAAGAAAAAAGAGAATAGTCTCCAAAACCCATAGTATCTAGATGTATTTTGGCATCTAGTATCCATGATAAATAATTATTGCCCGTGATGTCGAATGCCACAAATTCGAGTTTCGTCAAATCCGACATTGTCAATATATATAGGGTCATAATTAAATCAATCTTCCAAAGACTTATAGACAATTTATTTAGCTCTTCAAAAATGTAGGATATCAGTTCTTTAACAAATTAGGATATTAGTTTTTCAGGAATTTAGGATACTAGTTTTTCAGGAATTTAGAATACTTAGTTCTTCAGAAATTTAAAACATCAATAATTCAGGAATTTATATTTTATTTATTTATTTAATTAGTTATTCAAGAACTGTAAATAATACTAGTTTTTTATAAACTGTATTAATTTATTTAATTATACAGGAATTTAGAATACAAATTCTTTAAAAACTATATTTAATTAATTAATTAAAATAGTATCAAATAATAATATCTTTTTTGTTTCAAAGTAGAAAAATAAATAAATTTACAATCAATAAAGAAATGGAGAAGGTTCAATTTTGATCTTCATGTTTGGCTAATATTGTACATTGACACTTAATATTTTTGAAGGCTCAATTATACTCTCTATATTTTCAAAATTTTAAAATTGAACACAAATTTTAACATTTCACGAACTGACAGATAGCTGCTGTTTGTGGAACCCATTTTTTATTGATTAAAAGTCCATGTGGACTAAGAAATTCAGCTAATGTCTCTCTCTCCCTCTGCTTCTCGCCCCTCTCTCGTCTCTAACTCAATCCCCATCACAAACCCATCCTCATCTCTCTACTCCACTGCTAGTCGTCGCTAGCCAGTGTTGGGTCTAGATTTGAACCTTACGCTGCTGCCGTCGATCCTCGGTTCTCACATCCCAGGTTCACAACGCCGATCATCGTAGCCAAGAACCCAAAGCTTGCGATTCGAGCTCGAGCTACCATGCGCCGCCGCCAGCTGCTTCTTCATTTTGGGTTCTTTTTCTTTTTGTTTATTTATTGGGTTTTTCTTTTTCTGGGTATTTTTTAACTTTGTTTTTTTTATTAATTTTTGTTATTTAAAGGTTGGGGAATTATTGAAATATGGGATTTTTGAAGTGGGTTATTATCTATTTTGATGAATTTTTTTTTTCAAAAAAATTATTTTTCCATTAGTTCTTGATGATTAATTTCTGAAATTGGCTTAATTTTATTGAAAATAATATATTTTTGTTTTACTATTGTGGAAAAAATGTTCAAAATTTATTTATTTTTTCTAGACTTTTGATGATGGGTATTGGGTAATTTATATTTTAATTATATTTTTTTAATTTTTAATTTTTGCAGGTGTATTCCATATAGATACAAGAAAAATGATCAACTATCTTCCTTGGATGAAACTAAAACTTCCATTGAAGAAATAGAAGTTCTTGTAATAAGTTTATAGAGAGGTTGGTGGTGGTGGTGTTCTGTTTTGGGTTTTGATTTTTAATAACTGAATTTTGATTATTTGTTGGTTCAATTGGTGTTTTGGGTTGTGGTTGGTGGTGGGGGTGGTGTTCTGTTTGGAATTATGAATTAAGAATTTGTGGATTTCTTGATTCTTTGTTGTGGGTTGTGTGTGAATTTCTTATTTTCTTCAATTTTGGGTTGTTTGTTGCACTTAATCTGCATTTATTTTTTCTTCTTCCATGAACTGGTTTATTAATAGTGAAATTGTGGAGACCAAGAGTGGTTTATTTTTTCAGTTACAAAAGCAAAGCAAATAGAGATGGCTTTTTCAGTCCACATGGGACTAAAAAGCAAAAAAAGTGGGTTTCACAAATGGCAGCTGTCTGCCAATTGAATCTTTTCTAAAAAAAAAAATAATAGATATGTGAAGTCATATCATCTCAAGAACATCATTATACATATATTTTGCTTGATTAGTTCAATAGAAAGAGTTTTGCAATAAAAAGGTGATGTATTTAACATAATAATACATATATTTTAAAAGTCAACCAAAATTGAATGTCGCTCGAACCAAGAAGTGGCCAATACATCAACGATAATCAAATTCACCGGTCAAAAGTAAAGCCTCTAAGTTACAAACAAAGTTTAACTTATATACACCAATAACACAATTCAACAATGCTCAAAAAAATTAAAGACAGAGAAGAGTTTTGACAGACGAACAAAATAATTTATATCAATAGTATATAAACATATACCTTTAATAATTATAAAGTTGATATGTATAAAGCAATTATTTATATATAGGGTTAATTGATATATATTCCACGGTGAACACAATTATTTACCCTAAATTATTTAGGATTTTAAATTCATACATAAAAATAAGTTCTAATATTACATGTAATATAAAACAAGGTTCTAGGCTGTAAAATTTAGAACATCATACATAAATTAAATGAAAGTATGTGTATATCGTGCTGATAGTGTTATAAATCGACTTATTAATACAGTAAATATAAGATAATAATAAAGAATATAAAGTAATAAAATAAAGAAATAAAAAGAGATAGAGAAAAATATGTAGAGATAAAAGGGGTTTCAAACTCATATTATTATATTAATCTTAGTTTCACTTATATAAAGGAATAGTTAGAATTTTAGTGTATACAACATTACTGAAATAATCTTATATTATAATATCTTTAAAATACATACTCAAGAATGTTAAAATAATATCCACATATAATAATTTATTTATAACAATTAATATATTTTATGTGTAATTGTACAGCTATTAATTATAAATAATTAAAATTTATCATATAATTTTAATACTTGAATTACCAAATATTTTACAATCAATTGTAATTATTGTGAATTGTAAACCACTCATACTAACCACTTATAATTAATTCCTACCTCTAAATTAAACAAGTTCTAAATTTATCACTGTTATATGTTTATAATTGGGATAAAGTGAAATACACAATTTCATAAATTACTTGAAATCTTTATTTATTTTTGAGATTGTTAAAAATTTTTAATATAAAGATTGAAACCATTTTTCAAAAACAAAATATCATTTAAGTATTGTTGAAAAAATAGTTTGAGAATATTTATTTAACTGTTTTGAGAATTTATTAATTAGAATATATAAAATTAACTTCAAATTTTAATGATTTCTAATTGACATTATTAATATAATAATTTTCTCAATAATAGCTCAAATAATAAGATACAAACTCTGAAATGATAAATATCTTAGAACATCAACACAATTTATCTTATTTCATCCTAATTTGTTTAATAATTTAATTATTTGAATAAGTTGAAAACCTTACTAAATTAATTTCAAACAATCTCAAAGAATGAAAGCTACAAAAGCAAACCACTTCATCTCCATGAAAACTTATGAGGAATTCTGATTTTGTCTATGGGTATGGGAGATTTAATGCTCTCATTGGAGGATGTGCTAATATTATCTTAATTCCTCTTAAGAAAGAAAGATGGAGGATTGACCTATGAGAAGCAAAAAAAAAAATAAAAAAAAAATAAAAATTAAGGCCTGTTTATGTATAGAAAACTGAGCTTGTTTCCATAAAAATTTTAAGAAAACAGAAAAATAGAATTTCATATTTAAATATTATAATTTTTCAAATGGAAAATTGAAAATTAGATTTTTGTTATAGATAATTATTATATGTGGATATTACTTAAACATCATTGAGTATATATTTTAGAGAGATTATAGTACATGGTTATTTCAGTAATATTGTATACACTAAACCCTAGCTATTCCTCTATATAAGCGAAGCTAGAGTTAATCTAATAATAAGAGTTTGTAGCCCATTTTACTCTCTACATATTTTCTCTCTTTCTCTTTACTTAATTGCTTTATATCTCTTCTTATTGTCTTTGATCCGCTGAGCTAATAAGCCGATTTACAATACGTTATCAGCACGAATTCGTTCTACCGTTTTTTCTGAGTTATCGTA
>CATKHJ010710655.1:0-11370 GCA_949750685.1 Vernicia montana
GCCTATCTCTAAAGAGTATATCTACTTTTGTCATTGATATCTCAAACTATTATTGAATCCTAAATTGGATATTGAGGCATGATTCATTCTTATATGCCATATTGATTTACCATGAGTTATATTGTTATATGTGAATATGAGAAAGCAGAAATTCCTCGATTGATGTGGGATTATACATCGGGCCTATGCACATGGTAAAATACCCGCGGATAGGGTGAGCTTATCCGGATTTTAGCTAGGGAAAGTTTGAGGTCCTAGCCGTGAGACCTGAGCAGTCTTATGCGATATTATGTGATGTGAGTAAGTAAGGCATTAGCCACTACTCTATTACTATGTGGGAAGCATATCGCTTCTGATCCTGGATTTCTACTAAAATGATAAGTGTGAAATAATTTGTATCATAAGATACCTTATACTATGAGATTGTTCATTTCATGTTTACTTGTAACTGCCGGCATATCATATTAGTATATCGTGTTCTCGCTGAGATTTATCTCACCCTGTAGTGTTTATATTTTTTTTCAGGATTATAGAGGCTCGTGCAAGGTAACCCTCTCAAGCCACCTTTCATCGCTTGAGAGATTACTATGCCGCATTTGGGTCGTCTTTTATTTATTTTTGATTGGCCTATAATATGTGTACTTTTATTTGAGCTCCAAGGGTCAAGATATTAATACTGTGTATTTGGATGACTGTAATCCTTTTAGTTTATTGACTATTAAGTTATGAGGTATTAACCAATAATGTGATATAAGGAAATTAAAATCAATTATAGGTCACGTATAATTAAAGATCAATTATGCATGTAATATGGATAGTATGTATGATAGGATTTGTCTATGAGAGTTGGCTAGGATCTTGGGATTGTGTTTGCCATGTGTTAGTAAGAGTAGTGTATTAAGGGTTCTACGGGTTTAGGTGACCTTACGTCTTCCTATACCCTAGGACCATCACATCTCAAAAGGCGGGATGTGACAAGTTATCTCATATAGAATATATCAATCGTGTTTTGCAGAGTTCAACATAGGCGACGCGAAGCCGGTTAGCACACCCTTGGCAAGTCACTTTTGCCTATCCAAGGATTAGTCCCCTCAGATGGACAAAGAGAGAGATTTCATGGCTAAGGTTCCTTACGCCTCAGCCATTGGAAGTTTGATGTACGCAATGGTCTGTACGAGACCAAACATTGGTCATGCAGTGGGAGTTGTTAGTAGGTTTATGTCAAATCCAGGCAAAGGTCATTAAGAAGCAGTTAAGTGGATTTTGAGGTATCTACGAGGCACCACAAAAAAGTTTTTATACTTTGGTAAAAGAGAGATGAAGGTACAAGGCTACGTAGACATAGACTTTGGAGGTGAAGTCGATCACCGAAGAAGCACCACCGGTTATATATTTACTGTTGGAAATACAGTTGTTAGTTGGATGTCGAGGTTATAGAAGATTGTCACTCTATCCACTACATAGGTTGAGTATGTAGCAGTGACTGAAGCCAGTAAAGAGATGATATGGCTTCAGGGTTTGTTAACTGAGCTGGGATTCAAACAGAAGAAGAACGTTTTGTACAGTGATAGTCAGAGCACAATACACTTGGCGAAGAATTCAGCATTTCATTCTAAAACCAAGCATATTGGACTTCGTTATCACTTCATTAGATCTCTATTAAAGGATCAGGTGTTAAGACTTGAGAAAATCCAAGGAAGCAAGAATCCAGCTGACATGTTAACAAAGTCGGTGACTATCGACAAGCTGAAGTTGTGTTCAACTTCAGTTGCCCTACAACAATGACAAGGCTAGGAAGAGCTGCTGTGTTGATCGAGGTGTGAAGACAAATTGAAATCGGTCTTTAAGTGGGAGATTGTCAAAGATTGCAGCCCAACAATTGTCAAAAGCTGCACCAAATAACCAGCCAACAACACATTTTGTTTTTATTTTGTCAAAAGCATCACTTGTCAAAGGCTGCACCAATTGTTTTGACAAATGAGGCATTTGACAGCTGCAATTTAGGTGGCAAATATGCGTGAAAAAAGGGCTGATTGGGGCGATAAATACAACCCCATTAGTTGGTTTTTAAAATATGTGGTGAGTTGAGAAAATTGTAAAGTTATAAAACACAGAGAATATGGTGAGGTGCAGAAAGTTGAGTGAGATTTGTTGAAAGAAAATTGAGAGCGATTTTCTTAAGTTGTGAGTGTTGTAAACACTGTATATTTTTCTTCCTTTAGTGAAAGGTCTGCAGTAGCCCGTGGAGTAGGCAAGTTTGTGCCGAACCACGTAAATTGTGTGTGTTGTTTATTATTTTTGCTCTTTCTCATAAATCTGGTATATAGGAAATTTACGTAAATTCCCAACACATATCAAATTGGGTTTAGATTTCTTTAATTAAGTTACAAAACAATCAAATGTATGCTATTACTTGGCATTCATATGTTAATTAATGGTTTCTTGATTTGGGAAATACATTAACTTCTACGATTTTTACATTTTCTGGCTTCGATTGTGATTTTTCTATTTGTATATAATGAAATTTAAATGTGATAATTCATAATAAGGTATAATCTATTAATAATTAATTAGCTAAACCAGGCTACCCTTATTATCGAAGTTACTAAATAGAATCATCTAAAAATAAACGTTACTAAGTAGATTAATAATTGTACAATCATGTCATCAAGAAATTCAAGTGATTCTTATAATCCCAATTCAGTATATTCTGCTTAAGGCACAAATACTCATTCATTGTGATTATTTTTGATACTAATGTTTTTCTCATATGTGGAATTTAATTGTGGGTTTTTCAGGATTCTCTCTTGGCCCAACTTAGCTTGCTAATATACATTGTGTCTTTATAGGGAAGAAATCTCAAAAAACCTCCAAATCTTCTCAAAATTCTGTAAACAAATCTCTGTTGCAACTTGAGTTAGTGAATGAGATTGTTCATAAGGATCCTTCTACAAGTTCTATTGGTGGTTTGGAGGAAGCTATGTCTGATTCTGATGATATTCATGTGATAAAAAAACCTCATTCTAGGTTTTTAGAATCGCAGCAAGATCTTGATGGACAATTAGTGTCTGAGGTTAACAAGCGGAAGGTTAACCAAGGTGGTTCTAATCAGGTTCCTAATCGCAAATGGAGTGATCTTTTCTCTGCAAATCGCACAAAACAACTTGGCTGCGAATTGAAGTATGTGCCACCTAGGGTTAGTAATGTGTAGCCCAAGATGAACTAAGAAAAGGGGTTGAATTGGTGGGTAATTAAAAAATTTAATTGAGAAAGAGTAAGAAGAATAGAAAGACACAAGAATTTATAGTAATTTGGATTATAACTAATCCTACATCCACCCCCCAATTAACAATTGGGTATTTCACTATCTATGAAGTTTTAACAAGTTCACTCCCAACTTAGTGTTCAAGCTCACACCAAACTTTTACAAGTATTTTCAAAGCTCACACTATAAACCTCACAAGTGTTTTCACTAAGGCTAACACTCAAACCCAACAAGAGTTTTAGAAAGGATCACTCCCCAACCTAACAAATGTTTAATGGCTAACACTAAACCCTTATGAGCAATGAATGCTCTTAAAATAAACACACAAGGTGTTAAAAGAAAATTGAAGGCTTGAGAAATAAATTTGCAAGAGTTTTGTAGCTTGAGAGGTTGTTGTCACTTTTGAAGGCTCTTAATGGGGGGTATTTATAGTTTCCCTCCATAAAAGAACTATTATAAAAGGTATGGAGAAAATCTCACTTTAACAGCTACAAAATCTGCATTAAATGCTCTGTCAGATGAAAATAGCGGTCGATATGCATTTATCGTGGTCGCTACATTCAAATTGCGGTCGCTACATGGTTTTAGCAAGCGTTATGTTCATATGTCTCCAATGGTTAGTGCCACGTGGTATAGTCTCATTCATTGCTGATGTTACCATTACAATTTTTGTCTGCCTTATGAAAGTTGTGGTCGCAAAACCTATGTAGAGGTCGTTATATCCATTTAGCGCTCAAGGTGGCGTTTGCGACTCTAACCGCGAACTCTTCTAGATGAATTGTGCCTTCCATGCCTAAAGCTGCATAGCGGTCGCTATTGTCTTGTTGCGGTCGCTATATTGATATTGCGGGTGCTACTTCCAAATTGTTGGCACAATTTACAGGTCAGGCAGCATACTTAAAGGAATTTATAAGTTCTTCATTCTCAGGCATTTTTAAGTCATCTAAACTAAAAAAATACACTTAGATGAAATGTTAGATCACTTCAACTTGATTGTTAAGATCAAAATAGAGATCGACTTAGTTGAGAAACTCAACTTAGGTCAACAATCTCCCTCTTTTTTATTTTCGCAATTAATTTGAATTTGAGATAAAATAAACTAAGTAAATACAATATATATAATACTTTTACTCCCCCTTAATTGAATACTCCCTCTCAAACAAATAAATTTTCAAAGTCTTCAAAATCTCCCCCTTTGTAAAATCATTTTCAAATTCATACTCTTCTCCCCCTTTGGCAAGATCAAAAAGAGGATAATAGTGATAAAAAAAAATAGATGATGATCAATCATAAAAAATAGATAATAGATAATGCATCTTAAATAATTAATGAAAGAAAGCAAGACATGCATCAAGGATTTCAAAATTTAGAAAGGAAATTCATTTCATTAATTTTAAAGGAAAGAGAATACATGATAAAAAATAAAAAAAAAACACTTAAACAATAAGAAGATGAAAAAGTTTCAATGGTCTATTCATTCTTGATCTTCTT
Source organism: Vernicia montana (assembly GCA_949750685.1). NCBI lineage: Eukaryota > Viridiplantae > Streptophyta > Magnoliopsida > Malpighiales > Euphorbiaceae > Vernicia > Vernicia montana. The sequence goes on from CATKHJ010710655.1 coordinate 4,757, forward strand.
CTGCTTCTTCCTCTTCTACTTCACTAAATTCCCAATCTTTCAACTCACAAGGGGGAATTTCTAGCTTGTTTTGCATCTCAATTATATCCCCATGCATATGGTCAAGAAGGTTAAGTCTCTTGAGAATTTTGTTAAGTAACTTGTTGGTTTTAGAGGGTAGAGAGACTCTAGGTGTAGTTTGGGTGCCTTGATCCTTAGATATGCCTTCTTCAACTTGAGAAGGTTCTCCACTAGGGAGAGCAACTCTAGACCTTTTCCTTGATTTGTCTAAAATACCAACTTCCCCAAGAATATATCATATGAGTTGTTCTTTGGCTTGATGCATTTTGAATGGATCATATAGTCAATATCCAACATATTGGAAGTTAGAGGGAGGAGAGTTTTGAGAGTGACTTTATTGGGAAGGGTTAAGGCACCAACATGGTTGGCTATTTTGGTGATTTGAGAGGAGAGAAAAATTACTCCTTTAGGGGATTTGGCAAGATGAACAAATTGGTCAATAAGAAAATTGGCGGTTTGAATTTTTTGGTTTTTAATGAGGCCAAAAAGAAAGAAGAGGTCTTTTTGGGTGACCTTCTCATTGCCATCTCCTCTAGCATTAATAGAGAAGGTGACAATGCGATGAAGCACCCAAAAAGTTAAGGTTCGAAAATGTTTGGCTAGAGATGCTTTAAGATCATACCTAGTTTCAATGGACAGTTCTTTCCAAAATTCATTGAAATCCATATCCATTTCATTGAGAGTTGAGGCTCCTTCTTGTTGAAAATCAAATAATTCAACCACTTCTTCCAATTTGAGGCCATAGACTTGGCCAAAGCACTAAAATCTTATGCCATATGGACCATAAGGATCGAAAAACTTCTTTTCTTATACAAGAGTAGCAAGAAATTCTCTAGTAAGTTCCTCATGGCCAATTTCGGTGGGCAGTATGAAGGTCCTCCAATTGAGGTTGTCCAAATAATGCATAATGTCCCCTTCGATGCCTAAGGTTCTAAGGCTAAAGACATTTGAGACTTTGTTGGCTAGAATGGTTTTTTATGCTAATTGGGTCAATTTGATTTTCTCCTTTCTTATAATGCCCTTCATAAGTTCAAAAGGAAAAGGAGCTTGAGATGTTTGGGGTTCCTTTCCCTTTGAGGCTTTAGTGAATTTGGTTTTTGGAGCCATTGAAGAGAAGAAGATAGAAGAAAGTAGAAGATAAAGAGGAAATTTGCAAAGAAATTTGAGAAAGAATGCTCTTGAAATAGTAGAAATGTTTGTAAAATGTTTTAGAGAAGAAAGAGGGGTATTTATAGCCTTAAAATAGCTTTAAAAAATAGCAAAAAATGGATAGTTTTTGCATTAAATGCAAAACCACACGTTTTAAAATAGCTATTTTTTTTTTGTTAGAATTGAAAGTCACGTTCACGAATGTAGAGTCGCGACCGTGATTTTCATAAAATCTGAGTAACAGTCACTGGAAGAGGGAAAATTGCATTCGCTATGAGGTTATTGCGACCGCGATATTCATAAACTTCCAACGGACAGAAGAAATATGAACTTTGCGAGCGCAATATGAGAGTTACGACCGTGATTTAAGGGTTTTTCAAAATTTTAAGAAAATTTTGAATACAAGTGTATGCAATTTTGATAAATATTAGTTTATATGTTGAAAGAATATGAATGGACATCAAAAATGCATATCAACAAATCGAGTTGCTAAATCATACACAAATCATCACAATCAAACAAGTTTGGCATTTCATAATTTAGATGATGTCAAATGAATAAATTATGCAATCAAATAAACTTTTTAAAGGAAATACCATTTTATGACAAAGAGCTTCCATCAAGCATCCCTAATTCCCTTTTAATGAAGTTTAATCTTTCTTCATTTAGGGGTTTTGTGAAAATGTCCGTTAATTGGTTAGTTGTATCAATAAATTCTAATATAACATCTCCATTTTGCACATGATCTCTCAAAAAATGATGCCTAATGTCTATATGCTTACTTCTAGAATGTTAAATGGGATTTTTTGAAAGGTTTATAGCACTTGTATTATCACATTTGATGGGAATGTGATCAAGTGCTTAACCATAGTCCTTGAGTTGTTGTTTCATCCAAAGAACTTGAGTGCAAAAATAACCCGCCGCCACATATTTCGCTTCGGCGGTGGACAAGGCAACCGAAACTTGTTTCTTACTAAACCAAGAAACTAAACAATCACCAAGAAAATGGCAAGTTTCGGATGTACTATTTCTATCTAAGAAACTACCGGCATAATCCGCATCCGAATATCCAATTATGCTAAAAGATGAGTCTCTAGGATACCATTATCTTAAATGCAATATACCATGTAAATATTTTAGAATTCTTTTGACCGTATTCAAATGAGACTCTTTAGGACATGATTGAAATCTAGCACACAAGCATACACTATACATTATATAGGGTCTAGAAGTGGTAAGATAAAGAAGCGAGTCAATCATACATGTCACATCCCGCCTTGGGCGATGTGATGGTCCTAGGGCATGGGTAACCATAAAGGTACCAATAACCCGTAGAACCCACTTAATCAGTATGTCAATATAATTAATACCATACATTTATCTGAGCATTAGAAATCAATTTAAATTCGGCAGCATAACAGTTGCAACTATAACATTACCCAAGTTCACAACCTGCATTAAAGATACACTTCCAAATAAAACACTTTGATATCCTTAACTTCATATAAACCAATACAAATCCTACCAATACTTTTTCATTGTTAACACATTACATTGTATCAAATGTTTAACTTCTACATGAATCATATAAATAAGTCAATTGAGCTTATTATTACAATATTAAACCATTTCAGTCCGTGGAGCACTAAAATGATTTGACTCAACAGAAAATTGAAATCATCTTACTTTCAACAAAGTAGTCCCAAGTGAAAATGGATACTTGAGATCCACTTGCTGAGACTGCTACTGAACCTGAAATAAAATATTGTAAGGGTATGAGCAAAGCTCAGTGAGTACTTACAAAGAATAGAAAACAGTGTTTAAATATGTATTTAACAATAAACTTATCATTTTTCCCAAAATAACTATATAGAAGAAATAAATTTTAGTGATCAATAATAGTTGGGGTCTAATATTAAGGTTCCAATGAATAGTGGAGGAGGAACAGTTTTTTGATGATTAATAGCAACATAAATTCCAATGAAACGGTGAAGGAGAAATAATTTTTCAATAATTGATGATAATTGGGATTTGATAATAGAATATCTATGTAACAATATAGAAGTCACAATGAAAATTCAATAACGATGGTCAATAACCGTCGAGATTCAATATCGATGGTCAATAACGATCAAGACTCAATAATAGTAATCAATGACAAGTAGGATTCAATAACATAGGTTAATTATAATAGCAATGTTCAATGATAGTTGGGATTTAATAACAATGGTCAATGACAGCAATGTTAATCAATGACAATTAAGATTCAATAACAGTGGCCAATAACAATCGAGATTCAATAATATCATTTTAGTAGAAATCACAGCATTGGAAGCGGAGTTCTTCCCAATGTGAACAGTTGAGTGGCGACTAATGCCTTGCTCACTTATATCAGTAAACAGTGGAGTGGCAGCTATTGTTAACTCACTCATAACAGTATATAGCGTAAGACTGATTATGTCTTACGACTAGGACCACCCCTCCTAGCTAAGGCGGATACTCTCACCCTATCCGCAGGTTTTTCCCGTGTGCACACAATCTGATGTCATACCCACATCAATCGGGGATTTCTGCTTTTAGTATTACAGTGTGATCACTTTGAATCCAGTATATAAGCTTTTTAATATTGTAGACCAACAGTGTACAATGATGAATCAAATAAGGTTCAATGAAAGATAAGCACTTGAAGAAACAATGGAATTTCATAAATAGATCTATTGGTTCCTTAAAGGAACATAACTATAGGAACAGTTTATCAATAAGGGTATGCTAGGTTTTTAATTGAAAAACATTAAGTCAGGGAAGGATTCATTTCAGTGAACCGATTGATATATATAGAAGGTGAATGCTTTCACAATATTCCAATGGAATATAGTTTTAGTACTTGTAGACAATGATAGCAATAGACTGAAGATCTTAATGAAGAAACTCAATTATCAATAATTAGGTCGAAGGCCTCGATGAAAGGAATTCAATAACTATTTATATATACATATATAGGTCATAGGCCTCATTTAAAGAATTAATTCGAACAATCATTTCATTACAGAAAAGTAAGGTTTTCAAAGTACTCACCTTGACTTCCTTAGCTCCTACTATAAACTTTTAGTATCCTCAGTAGTAACGCTCTTCAATCTCCAGAGCATATATCACTTTAGATTCTACGTTGAACCATATCTTTTTATACCATTTAACCAAAAATTATTAATTACCTTATTAATTTGATCATTTAATGATAACTCTAATATTCCTTTCTAATATCAATATAAAGCAATAGACTCCATAGTATATACATATGCATTTATAACAATTCAAAACATTTTCACAGTAAATTCATAATTATATTCAATTTAGTATTCATTATTCTCATTAATCATTTATTCATTGTTTCTATATATAGACAAGTGATTGGGTTACGATTGTTAACTTTGAAACATTATGTTCTCACTTATTGTCTAGTTATGTCACTAGATGTTGCACCTTGTTTCTGCCTTTTCTTATGATATACTTGTCCAAATGAGTTGATTCTTTTTTTATTTCAAACTATAAATTTACATTTACAACATATCCAAAATTGAATTTAAATTTCAATTCATAACAAATTTGGTGATCCCTTCAATTCAATTATGTTTTTGTTACAAGGTAAACTAACCATGGTCATACTATTTTGAGTATAACTTAAGATTTGTATTTTCAATTGCAATTTCCATTTAATGGGACGTACTAGAGACATTAAGGAACATTTCTTATGTTTTTAGTTTAACGTAGTTCAATCTTTAACATCCTCAAATCAAAAGCTCTATTTCCATTTACAAGTTGAATCCAATTACAGAGTCAATTTCATAACAGACTCTATTTCTCATACTACACTTAATATTTTGTTAATCCATTTTGTGTATTTATTCTATACATATCAATGATCATTTCACTAGTTTTAAGTTTCTTTTAATTCCGTCTCTATTATGATCAATTCATGAGATACATTCTCAAGTCTATCAATGATGCTTGTTTACGAGAATTCCATACCATATCACATTCAATCAGTCATATCTCACAATACACATATCCAATTTACATTTCCTTTTACACAGAGATTATAAACATATCAATTTTCATGTTTTATACTTGTCTTAATTCAGTTTCTAAATTCATCTTTTGGGCTATTCCATTTCAAACTGCCCATTCTATCTCCAAACGAGACCAGTTTCAGTTCTAGTAGGATTTCTCTTTGTACACACTAAATCTTTAAAATTTCTTTTACAAGTGAACACTTGAGATAATTATCTACAACTCTTATATTTTGAATATATTCAAATTCTGATCACAAAATACTCTATAAACTCAAACATTCTGGGTCACTCAAAGCCCTCCCTAAATCCAGGTCAGTCCACTTTCAAGTGACATATATCCTTAACCATCAAGAATATCATAAAACCCTTTTATGGGGATCTAATTAAGGTAAAAAAAAAAATACAACTTTCATGTTTTACACTTCCCCAAATTCAGCCTCCAAACTGATAATATGGGTGTTCCAAATTTATGCTCAATTCAAAACCTAGGTTTTCCAAATCAAGCAACTATCACACTCCTAATCATACTAGAAGTGAAATTCAAGCTTAGTTGTAGAAATTACCTTAAAAGCTCTTAATTTCTTGATGAATCCTTCATGGTGGCTGACTTGTCTTGGTGGAACAAGATAGTGGTCTTCAATTTTTGGTTGGAAGATAAGAATGAGAAAGGAAGAAGCAAATCTTATCTTTTAAAGCTTAGTCATCTCTAATGGATGGTGATGATGCACTCATCTTGATCCAATGGTTACAATTATTAATTTATATTATTGAATTTCCAATAATAATAAATATTTAGATAATCATCCATAATTTGATGATAACTAATTAGGTTTTTCAATTTAAAGAAAATACTAATTAGTTGAAATTGTTGACTTTTGGAGATGGTGGGCTCCACCTTAAATTTCTATCTTCCATCCTCTTTATTTAACTTAGCTTAATCAAATTAATTTTACAATTCATTCACTCAATGATGTAATACCCAAGGTTTTCATAGCTCATTAGAGTTATAAAAAATGTTATAGAATATATATTTTTTAGAAAGAATATCAAAGAAATGATAATGGGAATAAAACGAGATCTTTGTATGTTAAATGCATTGTTTGGTTATTTTACAATGTGTATGTGTTTATATATATATATAATTAAATTGAATGGGGTCATGTGACAATGTTTAAGGGTATATAATGATATGGGAAGGTATGAATTAAAATGCCAAGTGAAAGGAAAGAAAGAAAATTTACGAAAAAATTTTAAGTTCGGAAAATGCTCTCGGGTGGGCTTGTTAGTAGGCTTTTGGACTCAAGGCCCAATCCCATGGTATGGCCAGCCCATTAA
>CATKHJ010710761.1:0-16883 GCA_949750685.1 Vernicia montana
TATATATATATTCTAATCCCAATGGTAGAGCAATTCATGATAATATACCTTTGACGTATTAGAATGGGCCTAGGGGTAGAAACTACAAACCTCAAAGCATGTATTTTCATCAATCATTTTTGGTTTGGTGATGCTCTAATCACATATATATATTATAATCTCAAAGCATAGAGAAAAAATCAATCATGGGATGGCACATTATTTAATTTTATAATTAAATAATTTAATTAAAATTAATTTTATAATTTGAATGATTTATTAATTTTGAATTAAAAGTCTAATTAATTTGATAATTTAAGATTGTTAATTATTAACTTAATGAATTATAGAGTTCAATTAATAAGAAGTTCAATAATAGTAGTTAAATTTTTGCAAATTATATTAAGCTAAACCTTACTAATTGTATATTAGATAATTAATTCATTTATACACACATAAAAGCATATATAATAGATATTTTTAAACCACAAATAATAGTCTCATTTATGTTTGAAAATTTAATTTCAATTAAATATATATTTATTTTCAAGTTTGACTAATTATATATGAGAAAAATATTTATTTAAAATTTTTTGAATTGATTTATTTTAAAATTTTAACTTTGTTCATGTAAATTATTAAATGTATACAAGCAATATGATTAAAAAAAAAGAGATTAAAAGGAACTTAAATATGTATATATGTTCCATCTGAAAATATATAGTTTATAGACTAAGAAAATCTAAATAATAAATAAATAATTTATTTGAATAATAAATATCTTTTCATCCAATTATATATATGAATTATGAAAATTATAATAAAATTAAATAAACAGTAAATAACAAATGTACATATTACAAGTTACAACCAACAATATCTTACAAACATATAATACTAAATTCATATATTAAGTAATTAAAGCACTTATGTCATTATATGTATGTAATTTTAAAAAATAACTAAAATAATATTGGAGAGTAATTTTTTTTGACAAATAATTAAATAAATTTTAATCAACATATAAAATAATATAATGAAAAATTTGCGCGGGCTAATTTCTAATTTTTATAAAATTGTGATTGTAGATTTAATTAAACACCAACCATTATCTAACTAATTTCTCAAAAAAAAAAAAAAAAAAAAAATCTAACTAATAAAAGAAATAGGTATATTGCATGTTAAGACATGACCTAATAGTAAATGAATATACGATTTAGGCAATATATCCATATTCGATTTCACTATAAATGCTCAAAAAAAAAAAAAAAAAAAAAGAAGTAGGTATACTTTCCTCATTTACAAATTTTTTAATCTCAGTTTGCCCTAACTATATTAAGATGTTTGATTTATGAGGGTATGTATCTCCTTTAACTAATTAATGACAAAGGCAAAGTTATTATTATTATTATTATTCTTTTATGGGGACCAAAACTAGGACATAATAAATTATATATCATCATCTCAAGCAGTTCTTGAAATTGAAATGACATATGATAAATTAACTTATATAATAGAAATGAAATGAAATTCATAAAGATAAAAATTAGAATTCAAAAGAAAAAATCCAAAGACAAGATCAGTAAACTTATCTTAATCTAATTGTTAAATGACAAAAAGCTTTGAACTAATTTTCAAAAAGTTAAACTAAAGAGTCAAGCACCCATATACTGCATCATGTACTTATAAGGGATAAATACATGGTTCTTCTTTTGAATTACATTTTATTTCTTGAAATTGAAATTTTTTTTGTTAATTGTAACTCACACACAATAATTAAATACAGCTATATGTATATATTGAATAATCTTTCCTAGTAATTTGCACAAAACGACTAGTCGTCCTGCCTTCTGATCTTTCTTTGTAACAACTTCATGCAAGAATATCAAGATTTAACTTAACAAATAAATTTTATTAAGCAATGTTGTTTCTTGCTACATTTCAAGAAACCAAGAGAGGGTTAATCACAGCTCCAATGAAGAGGACTAATCCAGATTTTTCTTCTTTGATCATGAACATAAAAGGATGATCAGCTACAAAGCTTGGCGGATTCAACCAGGCACATAACCACCTAAATTCAGGAGCAGTACTAGCTGCCGCTTCTGTTCCTTGTTCATTAACTTCAATACAAGATTCATGGAATATTTTTGATAACACAAGTAACTCTGAAGAAGAAGAAGAATTAACCATCTCTGTAAATTCACCTAAATTACTGAATGGTAGTTCAAGTCCTAATTCTTTCAAGGTGTTTGATGCTTCAATCTTGAATGAAAATTTAAATCTTGGAATCCAGAATTCAGGTAGATCCTCTTCTTGTAACTCAAATTCTCTGTTACAAAAATGAGGATTGGATTTGAAAATTTGGATTAAATTGTGGAGGCCATCTTTTTCATTTGGAAGAAAGAAATACATGGAAAATTTCCCTGTTTCTTGACCATTTTGGTAAGGTAGTTTGAGAACTTTATACTCATCAAAAGATCCATAAAGATGTTTTTCATGTGCCTTGCAGGTCATGAAAGGAACTTCAATAGCGTGGCCACTAAGAAGATGAAATTCTTTATTTTTAGTTCTTGAAACATCAAATTTTCGATCCCATGTTCCTTTGAAGTAGAGTGCATTTGCAAGAACAAGAGCTGTATCACTGTCTAAACATTCTTGTGGAAGGAGGTTTTTGATAAGTCCTTTTGTTGCATTCTCTACCCATAAATTAACTTCGTCTACTACTTGATCAGCCTCCAAGGAAAAACATATATTAAATCAATAGATTGTTTGATTAGCAACAAAATCTTGCATATAACTAATGAGTTGTGGCTCAGTGATACTGGAGTCATCTCCAGAACCGTGAATATACAAGTTCGAATCCTAGTTTTAGCCTAATTAATCAAGAAAATATTGCATATAATTGAAAATTACCTTATTGGCAAAGTCAACCTGTTTGGCTATGGCATGGTAAACACTTCCCAATAATTCTTCAAAAGAAGGCTTTAGACCAAACCTTTGATCCACCCAAGCACCATTAACAAATGAAATAGTTAGACTTGTTTTCAAGCAATTGCTTTCATTTGCAGAAAAAATTATTGAATTAACAATAGAAGCCAAATAATTTAGATCATTGATACTCCTTGATCCTAAAAAGGAAAGCAGCTGCTCTAAAGTAGAACCTTTAGAGCCAACAGCAATTAGGCTCAACATGGATTGAAATGACAAAGGAGAGAATACAAAATTTGATCCCTTCTCTATTTCTTTTTGCAAAATATGGACTGCCATTTTTGAACAGAAACTAATGTTCAAATTGGTGATGAATGTCTGTACTGTAGACTCCATTTTACATTCAAAAGTTTTACATAAATTGCAATTTCCTTTAGTTGATCTTCTATCATATATATATCACATTATTGCGAAGTTTACAAAGTTTGTTTCTGGTTTTATTAAATGGAAAATATTGGATGCCTTGAGATATTGCCGGCATGATGTAACATGATTAATCTAACTTCCTTAATTTGTCTTTGGCAACAAAAGAACCTAAGAAAAACACATACATACAAAACAACCTCGAAGTACAGACGCAGACATGAGACATTGTTAGAACAAATGGAGGACAAAAGTAAGAAAAATAAAATAGAGACACAGAATTTAGGTGGTTCGGTATAACCTACATTCACGGGCAAAGACGGCAAAAAAATTTCACTATGATAACAAAATGAGAGTACAAAATTAGTTTGACAATATTTAAATTTCTCACACCTTAAATACAACTAAAATACAAGAATATTTTATCTACCCGGTATTTACCTAAGCTCACAAATCACTCACACACAAAACTTTGAAGTAATTAAACTATTTATTATAAATGGATGCATTTTTCAGCTCATTTATAATGCTTCACTTATTTGATAGATGACTTGGATTGATATCTTATCTAAATTCAAGTCACACATAACAGACATGTTTGTTATATCGCACAAATACAACTTGGTAATATACTTATGTTCGAATCTCTAAAAATTTTTGTAATCGGCTAAATGTTGTTTGAAATCAGATTAAAAAAAAAAAAAAAAAAAAAAAGCAACAACGTTGTTTTAATTAGTAGCAGAAGGAATTTTGCTTAATTAGTCACTTGGATGCATTTTTCAGCCCCATGAATTTCACTTCTTCTCTTATTTTATCATTATTAGAAGAGATGATCACAATTCACAAGCAAACTACATAAAATTGTTAGACAGTGTTAGGATTTAAGGGAAGTAAAAAACAAAACAAAAGAAGAAAATTAGGAGCCACCATTGAGAAATAATCAGATTTGCTGTATATATATATTATATAATGAACTTGGAAATGGCATCAATTATTTAAGTTTTTGTTTTTTTTTTTTACCACCCCTTGTTTGACAATGAGAGAAATAGAGGAAGTTTTTTACAAAGTAAAACATTATTTAAGAGAGAGAAAAATTACCAATTAAATGAATTCTTTCAAAATTTGAGTTTTCGAAGAATTTCAGTTAAATACCAAGAATTTCAATACCTTTAAATAAGAGGAAAGTTTCAGTAAAATATCAAGAATTAATTAAAACAACAATCTGAAAAGTGGATAGAAAAAAGTTTTGATATTTTAAGAAAATTGAAGACAAAGTAAACTCATTCATTTCACCACTGATTCAAGTGAAATTACCAAGACATCACATTAATAATTATTAACATTTCAGAAGCAAAACCTTTTATATGAAAACCACAAAAATTAAAAGCAAAGAACAAAGTAAAAAATCTAATTAATTAATAAAGCAACAACGCTAATACTGTATTTAGCTAAATTCTAAGGACAAGTGCTGTGTCACTATCTAGAGAACCAGAAGGGAGGAGCTCCTTTATTAGTCCTTTTGTTGCCTTTTCAGCCCATGAATTCACTTTTTTTTCTCACCTTGTCAGCCTTTATCATAAACAATTAGGTTAAGTTTGATAGATCGTAATGCAATGTAATATAATCAAATGCATTTCTAATATAATATTTACATTAAAATTATATTTAATTACATTATATTATATTGTATTATGGCGTATTAAACGTACTTAAAGGTAGAATTGTTAGAACAACTGGAAGAGGAAAAAAAAACACAAATAATACCAAATCATTATGTTGGTCATTTTAAATTGACCTACTGAGAACAAAAAAAAAACTTTCAATTTTGTCAATTTAATCCCAATTTGTATAATTAGCTATTTAAAATTATATAAGACTCCTCCCCTTAATAAATCAGGACGCTAGCATATTCAATGCTTTGCGGTTGCTTTGGAATTCTATTAAGGAATGTGATTTCTTTAGAACTGGCAGCATGTTTAACTCTTTATCCGAGTTATATATTCTTCGAACACTTAATATTAAAGGAAAACCTGATAAAGCTCCGAATATTATTGGTATCAAGTGCCACCTCCTCCACTTCGTTGGATGAAAGTTAACACAGATGGTTTAGCTCTCGGAGCTCCTGGCACTTCTGGAGCGGATGGTATTTTTTGTAATGCTCGTGATTTTGTTCATGACGCTTTTGCTTTTAACACTTGTAATTCCTTTGCTTTTGTAGCTGAGCTTAAAGCGGCCATCTTTACAGTAAAAAAGGCGTGGGATAAAGGCTGGCACGACCTCTGGATGGAATGTGAATGTGACTCCACCTTTGTGGTTCACTTGTTTTGCTCACAGTCTTCGGATGTCCCATGGGAACTCAGACAAGAATGGTCGCATTGTTTATTTTGTGTCAAACAAATGAACTTTCACATTTCTCATATTTATCGCGAAGGGAATAAGGTAGCTGATTGCCTAGCCCGTTTTGGAGTTTTGGCTTCTACTCTTCATTGGTGGGACACTTGTCCGGATTTTTGTAATAGCCTTGTTTTTGATGATTTTAGCGGTAGAGAATGCTCTAGGTTTTGTTAATTTGCCTTTTTTGATTTGAGGCTGGATGTATTTTTGGTTGAACATTTTTATTTTCTTCTTAATAATATTTGAAGCTCAGTTAAATGATGAGAACACTATGAGTGTGTCAACTTAATTGAAATATCTTTGTGCGTTAGCCTTCAGCTTTTACTAAAAAAAGACTCCTCCCCTTAATAGGAAATTAATACAGCTGCCATAAGATCATAAAACTAGGGATATAAATAAGTATCCCACAATTATTTTTTTTTCTTATTTTTTTCATCTTATTATTATAGTCAAGTAAAATGTGTTAACATTTTATATAAAAAAGATTAATGATTTTTATGATGAAAGCATAGTTATTTGAATTATTGTTTCTTAACTAGTGCTCATAAAATACTCATTAGAAATATATATATATATGCGCTTATATATTTACTTATCTCATATTTAGAATTTTGATATATTAAGTAAACTACATAAAATAACATTTATTAATTAATTAATTTTTACAATAACTGTTAGTTTATTATAGTAGGCCTAAATGTACATGCATATATATATATGAAAACAAATTAAAAGCACTCACATGCCATGATTTTTCAACCAGGTATCTCAATCAAATCGAGGATTACTCTTCAACACAAAATTTACAAAACATTAAGATTTCACTTTCTCCTAATATGGATCAATAACATCAACAATTTTTTTGCACATTAAGCAACTAAGTGCAATAGATTGTAAGTACAAATTTTGATTGCATACATAAAGCTTTATAGTGTGCCAGACAAAAAACTTTCGTGATCTATTTAAATGTTTTATGTTTTTTTTTTTTTACATCGAAAATTCTTTAAAGGGGAATAGACTCGACCATAACACTATTTAATAATTTAATCATCGAAAAATAAATAAATAAATAAATAAATTTATAAACTATATCTCTTCCATTAATGTATTGGTGATTTGTATCGCAATGTAAAAAAATTATGAGAAGCAACAAAATAATTGATACTAAAAAGAAAACTCTTGAAATTTATGTTCTGATAATTAAATCCTAATAATGAAAGTATTTTGCTAGTAAATAAAAATTAAATATATCTAACTAAGAAGCTGTGGGAGCACAGTTGTAGAAGCAATTTGAGAAAGAATCCAATATGTAGCTTGAGTTGGATGTACAGCATCCCAGAATATATATTTGGATGGATCAGAACATGTCTGTGTATTCGCATCACATAGAGGTCCCATTTCCATTGTCCCCATACCACAGCAACCTTGGAGTGTATGATCAAAACCTTCAATCACAAAATTAAGGAATTTAATTAAAAAAATTAGGGGATTGAATTATGAAATTTGATAAATAATACTTATTGAATTAATACTTACCATATCTAGCTGGGTTATAAATCATGTCCAACAATGGATAATACATATCCAAATAAGCAACTTTGGCACCCCCCAGCACATAATTTTGCAATCTTGAGGTAAGAGCTCTGAGCTTGTTGTTGTAGGCAATAGAATCAGTGTTCTGCTGCTCTACACAAACACGTCTAAGCATATGCGGGCTTGGCATAAAACTCTCAATTGTCACTTGTAATGGCAAGCACCCAATCGGAGGCAGACCACCCACTGCAAATCTTCGTGCTCCAGCATTGTATAGTCTCTGTAATCATATATTATTATAAAACACGGACCAATATTTATGTTCATGGTTGGGTTTGATCAGTTTATACAATAGTGTAAACAGGCTAATTAAGTTGAATGTGATGAATTAAATCCATAAAACTATAAAACCATAATTTTTGAATTAGATTGAATTGAATTTAGTTAGTTTAACAATGTACCTGAATGGCAGATTGAAGTTCATTGAGCAGGAAATCATGGTAGGCTGAAACGGAGGGATACTGTTGTCTTCTTGTAGGCAAGTCATAATAATTATAGATCAAGTCATTAGTCCCAATACTAATAACAAAAATAGCATTATTTATTATATACTGAGCTCTCTGTGGACCAACAGCAGCTCTAATCCTTGCCAAAGCACGATCAAAATTATTTAATTGTGTCGACATCCTTAATGCACTTGCTATAGTTGCTGTCATCGAATCTAATCCGGTACCGGCGGATGCAAAACTAACACCGGTTAATAAGTCAAGAGTGGTGAGTGCAGGATCCAGATAAGCCGGCAACACATCTTTGATGCCTAATTGAGATACTAAATAGTCTGTCGATAGTTTTCCATTGGAAAACCTTCCGGTGGAAACATGGTTGGGGAAATCTCTGCCATATGGCGGATGATTACCGCGAAATAAAGTGAAAAGGTGGTTGTTGTTGCCTGGATCGATGGTTCAGTCGCCGAATGCGAAAACAGCTGTTACGTTTGGTGATGCTGATGCTTGAGTGATTAGAAATGGCGAAAACAGAGATGTTGAGAAGAGTAATATCAACAAGGTGGTGGTTTTACGATTCATTATTGCTAATTAGCTTTTGAAAATCGAGTGTTAGCTAGAACTAGGATCACATTATATATATATATATAGAAGTGTTAATTGATCTAAATTAAAAAGGGAAAAGGAAAGGAACTAAATTGTACAAGTTTTGGAGTAGTAATCAATTTACATTTCATAATTGGACTTGGATTAAGCAGTAGTTTACAGATGAGAAGACTTGAATGGTGGCAAATTCTATTGACAATGTGAACATGCTCAAAATCCTCTCTAGAAAATGCTGGTTTTCCGAAGTTTTCCATGGAAATCCTCTGTTTCAAGCCTAACAGGTAGTTCTGATTGCAATATTAACGTTAATCTTACATGAAATTATTTTCCATAACTTACATGGGAAAGAAAATCAAAGTCATAAGATATAATACGATACATTAAGATAAAAGAGTGGGAAAAACAGACCTCACTTACTGTCAATTTTTATTACAGGTAATAAGGAACAGTGCAAATTTTAGAAAGTCTAAGACTATTGGAAAAAAAAAAAAAAAAAAAAAAAAGACTGACACATTCATAAATTGAAAATAATTAAAATTGGGAAGATCTCTAATGACAAGAAGGCAATCTGTAAGACCTTTAAAGGTACCTGAGCGACAGATCTGCTGTTTGGCTGCTCTGCTGCTGCCTTTGGGTGACGTAGCAGCCAGCTAGCAGCATAGTAGCGATAACTTGAATTGTTGGTAAGGTGGTTGCTCACTGGCTGATGATAATTTCTGCAACATTTCAATCACAAAACAGTCAACCCATATTAATTATGAGTTCATGTTAAAATTACAGAATGATCATATAACATAAATAATTTTGTCATGCATATTCTTGAATTGCCAATATAACTAGCAGCAACAACAACAACAATAAAATAATTGTAGGTTCACAAAGGAAATTCTTCAACCTTCGTATATTTCAGAATGTGTAGATAGTTGCCTATTCACAAATCCAGAAAGGCAAAACAAACACTTGAGTCTATATATATATGTACTAGCATGACAATCTTAAGACCCCTTGTGTCCTATCCTTGTGATCAAAATCATCTCTAGCATTTTATTTCCTTCTCTCAAGACTATATTTCTCCTTGCCGAAGTAGACTTGAACCCGAATCATAAAATTCTATCAAGCTTTTAAGGAATTCTTGTTCCTGATCACCAAGAACTTGTCCAAATAACACAATTTCTTTAATATGTTCATCAATCATGATGCTCACTCATCAGCAGCCTCAACTGCAAATTTTAGCCCTATCATATATTATTATGAAACTTTGTCACCATTTAATTCTTTTCCATTTCAAAGTTCATTATTTTACCTGTCATCTTTCATGTTTGCTTCACTACTTCATGCCATGATCTGAGCAACTTTGGCCAATGATGCTTGTATTTTCTCTTCTGAAAATGACAAATCAACCATATTTCCTCGCAAATACTTCTCATAAGATGTCAGGTCAAAATGACCGTGTCCACACATTGCCATGAGAATAACCTTTGCTTCTCCAGTCTCTTTACAACGCAGAGCCTCCCTAATGGTGGCAGCAATTGCATGAGTTGGCTCTGGTGCAGGTATCAACCCTTCGGATCTAGCAAATTGTATGGCACCTGCAATGGTATAGAATTATAATCTGAACTTGTGAAATTCCCAGTTCAGAAATCACTTTGCTACTAATGCCTATTTTGGTATAAATGAATTCCATTAAATTTTTGTGGAATTCATTCAGAATTTCATTTTTCATGTTTATTATGAATGAAAATGTTCATTTTACTCTTATAAATTCAATATAACTAAATCAAATTATATCATTTATAAATGAATTCTATACTTTAAATTCATTTATACTAAACAGGAGTAATATAAAATCAAATTCCTTGGTTTAAGTCCATAAAGAGGAAAATAGTTACCCTGAAAGCACTCGGTCTGAGGAATTGCAATTGCTTCCATGAAACCCAATTCATAGACATGTGAAATCAATGGCGCCATACCATGGTAACGCAAGCCCCCTATAGAACAGAAAATGCGAGATTGCAGGTTCAAACCCTAGTCAAAGCCAAATTAATAATAAAAAAGGGAAAATAAATTGAAAATATCTGAATTCATAATAGCAAAAATGCTTATACCAGCATGAATAGGGTCAGGTATGAAGTCATGCCCAAGTGTATGCATCTTCATTAACGGAGTCAACCCTGCAGTATCACCATAATCATATGCATAAACACCCTTTGTTAATGAAGGACATGCTGCAGGTTCAACTGCTTTTATGACAGGGTTGATTTTCCCATTGAGCTTCTCTCGAATGAATGGAAAACTGAGTCCTGCAAAGTTAGATCCGCCGCCAGTACACCCTATGATCACATCAGGAGTTTCACCTATAGCTTCCATTTGCTTTAGGCACTCCTCACCTATAATCGTCTGGTGCAACAAAACATGATTGAGTACACTCCCCAAGCAATACTTAGTATCAGCATTTGCAGCTGCAATCTCCACAGCTTCTGAAATAGCTATTCCTAAACTTCCTGGACTGGATGGATCCCTCTGAAGGATACTTCTACCTGCATCAGTAATGTTTGATGGAGATGGATGTACTTTTGCACCCCAAGTTTCCATCATCAATCTACGATATGGTTTCTGATCGTAAGACGCACGAACCTGCCACACCTGTAAAAAGATTCAAAATCAGGTCATTTGAATTTAGATTAAGCATATTGAAAATAAGTGCTGAATGCAGCATTTCGACCCAAAACTTCAATAGGAATATTATGGTACCTCACAGCCAAGACCGAACAAGCTGCATGCAAAGGCCAATGAACTTCCCCATTGGCCAGCACCTGTTTCTGTCACAACATTCTTGATGCCTTGCTTTGCATTATAAAAAACTTGCGGGACTGCAGTGTTAGGTTTGTGTGATCCAGCCGGACTCACGCCTTCATACTTATAGTAAATTTTAGCTGGTGTATCGAGAAGTTTCTCCAACCTCTTGGCCCTAAATTCAACTAATACATGAGATTGTTCTAACAGAGGACAAGCAACAAAAAACACACACACACACAAAAAAAAAAAAAAGCAGCATACTTTATGAAAAAACAAGACCAAACCTAATCAAGGGAGTTGGGCGCCAGAGCTCGTAAATGTCAAGAACTTCTTCTGGGATATCTATGAATTTTTCATCGGTTGCTTCCTGCTTAATCAACTCATCAGGAAAAAGAGGAGCTAAGTCTTCAGGTTTAAGTGGTTCAAAAGTTTTAGGATGCAATGGAGGAGGAGGTTTCACAGGAAGATCTGCAATGAGATTGTACCATTTTTGAGGAATTTCAATTGCTTTCAAATTAGCATTTGAAGCAGCTTTTGCTCTTGTTCTAAACCCATTTGAAAGCCTCAAACACATTGGCTTTGTTTTCAGTGAAAAACACCCAAGCCATTGCTGCTCCTCACCTATCAAAAGCAAAACCAGAAAAAAAAAAAAAAAAAATCATTCACAAGAATAAAGCATTAATTTAATAATACAATAAACAGTCTTGGTAGCAATCAGTCACATCCCAACAACAACAAAGCCATTGGCAAGTAAAGAAGTTTCAACTAAGCCATTGGATTACCATTTACTAATTCAGTGCTGGAATGTCTATCTTGTAATACTGCTAATCAAAGTTCAAATTCTAACAGCTCCCTCATTTAAGAATCCCAACTGGAGGTACATATATATGCTTCAATTCTCTCTATCAAGCTTAGCATTGTACTTATATTAAACAAGAACCGCACCCTTGTCTTTGGGCAGAAATTTTTTATAACAGTATAACAGCAAGTTTTCTAATTTTCTCCCCATATATGGTGGAAAATAAAATAAATAAATAGACAATGATTCAAGCCCTGCTTTCATTATAATATTTACCAAATATAGTCCCAATTTTTTTTTTTTTCAAGAGATATTAAATACAATACAGAATACAAATGTAATTATAATAAATAGTACAACTCAATACAGACAAGGAAACAAAGTCAAACAAATCAAATTCCCTTCATACAAGAGAGATACCAACCTAGGACCTCTTGGTCACGAGGCCTCAGCCTTAACTAACTCGGTTAGGCTAGGCATCATTGGCAATATAGTCTCTAATTAAAAGCAAGAATCAAAGGAATATTGGATATCAAAGCTCATGTCATTAATGAATATTACAAATAGTAATAATTTGTAATATTCATCAAATTTATACATAGACCCACCTACCAGAGCTCAGTGACAATCAAGAAATTGAAGAAAATTTTGTTAAAGAACAAAAGGGAGCTAAAAAGAAAGAAAGAAAGAAAGAAAGAGTGAGTTACCTCTGATACAGATTCTTGATGGGGTTGAAATGGAAAGTGGGTTTGCAGACTGAGCGGCCATTTTCAGAGGTTTGCAGTGTGCAGTTGTAAAAACTTTAGAAGAAGTAGAAATTAAAGTTTGAGTGTACTAAGGGCTATCCAATTATTTAATGCACAATTCAAATGTGCACCAAACGAAGAAAATGAATGACGAAATGTCGATTTGCAGCCACTAATTGGTTCAAACTTCAAAATTGGACAAGTACTAGATCCTAACGTACTTAAATTGGATTTGGATGCCGAGGGTAATACTGTCAAGTTACTCGATTGGAAAGAAAAAAGCAATACATAGTCAACCTTATAAAATATAATAATACCATTATTACGTGTTGAAATTTCTTTTTTTGCCCAAAGAAAGTAAAGATTAGGATTAATTGGGCTTGAAGACTAAATAAGTACACAAACATATGATAAGCACTAGGGAAGTCCAACATACAATAATTTTGGACCTAATGTTTTCATAAAATCTACTCATAAATGAATTTTTTTACTGGGGCTTAAAGTTCAAATAACAGACCATAGCCCAAAGGTTGAAACACAAAAAATTACACACTTGCCCTTCAGCTACCTCGCCACTAGAATCCTTCATCGGCTAGCAGTTCTCTGCTGCCGAAGTCCAGTAAAATGAAAGAAGCAGCCCAAAGACAAGTGAAGTTGAGCAAAACCCCAAAAACATGGTACTTAAACGCTCCAAATACGTCCTTCACTACCACAAACTCCCAAAGGCAGCGATTCTTTGGTAAAGATCAAGCTCTTGTCGGTGAACATACTCAAGCCAAGGCCAAAAAATGGCAAGCCCTCTATCGGGGTCTTCAAGCATCAGCCACAAAACTATATCCAACATGCAAACCTCCTCTGAACACTTGAAGCCAAAGCTAACCTCTCTTTCCTCCACTTATCGACTCAAAAACATCTGCATCACTGAGCGAGTCCCCGATCAATGTGCGGGCCGGATATAGCCGTAGGAGAGCACGGCAACGCCGCCATTGGTGACCATGGTCACAGATCCAAAATCCCAAGATAAAAGGGAGACCAACAAAGCACACAAAAGATAACCCATGACTTTATTCATAAATAGAACTAAAGAAACAAAAAAGAAAAACAGGAGAGATGGGTATTTCCATCGGTGGCAAAAGCCACCAGGGAGAATCCCAGAGAGTAGCCCCGACGACGCTAACAAAGAAAGGAATGAAACCCTAGCAAAGCAAAAAAAGAAAGGACCCTATTTACATCGCGTTTATTACGTGTTGAAATTTCAATCCAACTTTTTTAAATAATTATAAAAATTATTTATTTTATTAAATGATATGATTGTTTAATTTCAATACATCTTAGTGAAGTTGGTTAAAAGTAAAATATTTAGAGTTTTATTGAATTAAAAATTTTATTTTAATTAAATTATTAATAAATTTACACTCATAGTTTTATAATTTAAAAAATAAGTACTGTTATAAATAAATTATTATATATTGATATTATTTAATTAGATTTGAGTATATAATTTAAAGAAATTATAATACAGGATTATTTTATTAATATTGTATATACCAAAATCTTAATTATTCTTATATATAAAGAAAGTTATGATTAATCTAATAATAATGCTTTTGAATCTTTTTTCTTTCTGCATATTTTTTTCTATCTATTTTCTTCTCTTTACATTATTATTTTATATTTTTTATTATTGTTTTCGATACGCTATACTAATAAGCTGATTTATAATATTATTGAATTAAATTTTATTGATAATGTTTTTCCTATGTTATTCTAAAAAAAAAAAAAAAAAAAAATCCTTTACAATATTACTCTTTGATAATTATTTGGCTGAATGCATAATTTAACTTCTGAACTTTATTAAAAAAGTCTTGTGACATTCTGAATTTTTAAAATGACATATTTAACTCCTATACTTTCTACTCTAAATTTTGTTCTTTCTCATTTTAATAATATTTTTTTCTAATTGAATATCTTAGTGATTTAAATCGTTAGAATGAGCAAAACTTCACACGGTCTGCTGATTAGGATTTTTTATGTTAAATATATACAAAGTTGAAGAGTTAAATATGTTATTTTAAAAAATTTAGAGGTTAAATAGGCTATTTTAAAAATTTAGAATATCACAAAATATTTTTATAAAAACTATGAGTGTCAAAATATGAATTCAGCCTAATTATTTTCTTACCTACTCTTAACAATACATATTTACTTGAAAATAATTAACCTACTCATCATCATCAATTATTAGAGTATTATACATCACAAATTATTTATATATATATATTAACAACCCTTAAGAAAAGATAAATATTTACATAGCATTTGGTATATTTACATTGTAATTAAGGCTATCATTAGACAAAGATCTCATTCACATTTACATTTAATTTTGTTAGTATGTCTAAAATCACATTTGAGTACCAAACTTCCATCCATTCTCCTCAATACAAAACTCTCTACCAAAACATAACAACAAAATCTCCTCCACCACCTTTCACTTTCAGTTTCATTTCTAATTTCAACTCTTCTTTCTATTCCCACACTCCTTTCTGGCCCATCAACCCATCCTCCTTCCTCTAATACCCATTTCATTTTCTCCACAATTACAAAACTTAAACCCACACTAAACCCTAATCTCCTTCTATTTCTATTTCCAATTGATTTATACCAAATAAGCCCACCATGACCAATTCTATCACTCTTTAAACCTTCCATGCCAAACACTAAATCCACTTCTCTTAACACATTAGTATTAACAATAATTAACGAATCACTCTCATTATTAACATTCTCACATGAGTAAATCTCTTCCCAATATTGTTCAAGACTCATTTTATATAAAATTGACCTCTTCATTTGTTCCCTTATTCTAATGTCTCCTTCTCTTATGAACACAAATGGGCAATACCATGTTCCAATAGTGACAGAACTTGAGGTTTTGCTAGAAATGGGAAAATCAAAATTGGGAAGTTGGGTTCTAAGAGAGGCATCAAGGCCTAAAGCATCATTAAAAGTTAAAAGTTGAAGTTTGTGTGAAGATGATTTTGAGGATTTTGTTAATTGCCATCCCTTATTTCTTAGCAATTTTGGAGGATATGAATAAGGAGCAGGAGACTTAGCAAAGAAAGTGTTAAAATGGTGATGATGAATCTTGAATTGTTGGTATGTGTTTCTTGGATCTAATGGTCTTGGTCTTATGTCATTTATCTCTTTCTTGAAGCAACATAATAACCCCATGTCCATATCTCTTGAACTTCTACATGCTTGCCTGTTATAAATTCACACAATTAAGAAGATCAAATTTGCAAATAAACTAAGATCAAAATTTTGAAAGGTTTTGATATAATTACAATTTTTTGAAAATATTTGAGGTTTTTTCTTTTTTGTCATTGGGCTAATTTAAATCACTGATCTCCTATATTACAAGAAAAAAACACTCAATTATTGGATCTTAGGTAAATCCAATAATTTTTTTTTTTTTTTTTTTAAAAAGGGAAACCTTATGTATGTGCTTAATTAAGCTTAAATATATAAAATAAAAAGAAGAAGTAGAAGAAGAGCATACCCTTTATATCTGCCTTTGGCTTTGATAACATAGTAGGAATTAGAAGAAAGAGGCTGATCAAGAACTGGAATAAACCAAAACTTCTTAGCTATAGTTTCTTGGTAATGGTAATTATCAGATGAATGAATTACATTTAAAATCTTGTCTTGAGGAAATGGTAGCTTTTTAACTCTTCTCTTCTTACAAACACCAAAACAAAATGTATCTTGTGCTTCAGTTTCTTCATCTGTAATTACTAGATACCCTGTGTATGGACCTTCTGGTGGGTCTGCTGAAAGGGCACTTGGGAAGTTCCTATACAAAGAAAGAGGCCTTGTCACATACATTTTCAAAATTTTAATGAATTCTCTCACCACATAGCATTAATTTGCAACGAAATTAAAATGGAATTGAAGATATAAAGAGATTGTTTCTTGCATATTAAGATTTATGTCTTGTGCCTTTTGATTATTATTAGAAAGTTATATTATATGATTGATTGATTGAAGAATTGAAGATCATAAAGCCAAAGAAAGCATAGATAATGCTTTTGCTTTGTTTTCCACTTTCTTTTACCATATATATATTAATTCTTAAATAAATAGTTTATTTATGATCAAATTGAATTTTGAATT
>CATKHJ010710907.1:0-20445 GCA_949750685.1 Vernicia montana
GTACATCTCATAATTCTCATAAAACAATATATATATACATATATATATATACATATATATATATACATATATATATATACATATATATATATATATATATATATATTCATCCATAATTGCCATCAAGGCCAAAAGAATAACTCTCTCTTACACTTATGGAGCACTAAAGTATCTCAATACATAAATAATGAATGGAGAAATTATATTGATCAAATTGGTTCTTTCGGAAGGAAAAATGCCTAAAGAACCGAGCTGATGAACTTCTAATCTCCTGAAAAATAGAATCACTAATGAGATAAAGCAGTGAGTAAAGAATATACTACCATACTTGTGAGGCTAGGTAACTCAAGGCTAGCTCACAAGGATGGTAGGACTCATAACTTGTCAAATGACTGACAATATAGCAAATGAGGCTCATATAACTCGTAAGAATGAATAATTCGTAATATATAAGAATAAACATGTATATAGCATATGAAAGAAATCATAACTCATAAATAGATGGATATAGAAATCAACTCATAACATATTAGGAATAGAGGCACTTTATTAGCATATTCCCCTCGTAATAAAGAGTAAAGGCCGGTTAGGCATACTATTCCTCATAATAAAAGTAGAGGTATAATTAACATACTCTTCCTCTTAATACATGAAATGGATTAGATTTCACGTCTAGGACAATTTACCCTTCCTAGATAGGGATAGGATATTATACCCTATCCATTGGGTTACAATGAGCACAATGTCTAATGATTGACCCACATTAGTAGGGGATTTCTACACCATTAAGATTAACACATATAGATAGAATAATTTAGGTTCTCATGGACAAATAGCTCATATAATTTGAATGGTTCTCATACTCATAGACATATAACAATATATGATTCTCATAAAAGATAATAATTAGCGAATGGCTAATTAATAACTTATAAAGTTTAATGAAACATTAGGGTTCAATAAACAATTTTCATACTTTTCTCATGGTAGCTCATACAAGAAATTAGGCATTATACCTTAGGGATTCAAATACAAGAATAGTAATATATTTTCTACTCACCTTTGCTAAAAGAATGCTCTATCACTCTATGGAAACTCCTCAATCACATCAAACAAAATGGCTCATCACAACCATCATGATCTCCATTATGACTTCTAGGAGGAACTATACATAAAAACACATACAAATAACAAATACACATCAATACATGCTCTTAATCATCATACACATGCTAGACTCTTGATTTTTAGTCTAAATCCCTCCCCAAGAATATACTTATAACAATGAAAAAGAAGAAATAAGAAAGAATTCAAACCCTAACTTACCTCTTCAATAAATGCTTCAATAATGGAAGAAAGGATGACTCCAACAACCTTAGATCCTTTGATCGATGCAATAAATGAAGTCTTTAACACTAAATGAGGTTGGGTAAGGTGTTTCTTTTGAAGTTTTAGGGTTAGGGAGGAGTAAATGGCTTAAATAAACTGATTTGGGGCTTAAATCTCTTTATATAGTCCTTCAAATCTACCCATCCTCGACATGATGAATGAGTATTCACCTCACATGAACGAGCGTTCATCTTGCATTATTTATTTTTAATTGTTCACACAGAAGGCTTTTGAACGAGCGTTCACTTGCATGAGCGAGCGTTCATGTTCTGTGAACGAGCGTTCATGTTCTGTGAATGAAGATTCATCTCCATTCCCTCAATTTGCTACTGTTCACGCAGAAGCTGCTTGAACACACGTTCAACCATATGAACGAGTGTTCATCTCCATGAATGAGGGTTCACATTTCAAAATCTTCAAAACAACTTCTAATTCATCACATAAAGCCATAAACTCATCCTATTAGCCTCATTTCAATATAAACACTTCAAGATCCTCAAATATTACTTATAATACAACTCATAGCTCATAACATACTTGGTACACATCTAATAACTCATATAAAGAATCAAATGAATACGCACATAAACTTAGGGTATTATATTCTCCCCTCCTTATGAAAATTCATCCCCGAATTTTACAATTACTCATAGCATAAACAAAATTTATACAGAAAATAGATGAGGGTACTTGAGTAGCATATCTTGCTCACTCTCCCATGTACACTCCTCTAAACCATGATTCTTCTATTGTACTTTCATCATTGCTATCTCTTTATTTCTCAACTTCTTCACTTGTCTATCGATGATAGCAATTGGGATCTCTTCATAAGCCAAATTCTCATCCACTTCTAGAACTTGTGGTTGCAACACATGAGATGGATCCGGCACATACTTCCTCAACATAGACACATAAAATATGGGATGCACGAGACCCAAACTTAGTGGAAGAGCTGGTCTATAGGAGACATTTGCAATTCTCTCCAACACCTCAAATGGTCCCACAAATCTTGGTGAGAGCTTGCCTTTCTTGCCAAATCTCATCACACCTTTTATAGGAGAGACTTTAAGAAACACATGGTCTCCTATGGAAAAGTAGACATCTTTCCTCTTCGAATCCGCATAGCTCTTCTGCCTGCTGAAGGAAGTCTTCAATCTCTCCTGTATCATGGGTACTTTCTCCGAAGTTTCCATAATCAATTCAGGCCCTTCAATGTTCTTGTCTCCTACTTCCATCCAATATACCGGCGATCTACATTTTATACCATACAATGCCTCATAAGGTGCCATGCCAATGGTGGAGTGATAACTTTTGTTGAAAGCAAACTCTATCAAGGGCAAATACTTATCCCAACTCCCACCAAAGTCTAGCACACACATCCTGAGCATATCGTCAAGAGTCTGTATGGTTCTCTCTGACTATCCATCGGTCTGTGGATGAAAAGATGTATTGAAGTCCAACTGAGTACCCAAAGCCTCTTATAACTTATGCCAGAATCTAGATGTGAATTGAGTACCTCTATCTGATATGATAGATACTGGTACACCATGAAGGCTCACAATCTTGTTCAAATACAACTTGGCATATTGGGCTACTGTGTAGGTTATCTTGACTTCTATAAAATGAGCTGACTTAGTCAATTTGTCAACTATCACCCATATAGAATCATAACCTCTCAAGGTCCTTGGTAACCCTACCACAAAGTCCATTGTGATGCACTTCCATTTCCATTCTGGTAGCTTAATCTCTTGTAATAGACCGGATGTCTTTTGGTGTTCAAACTTGACTTGATGACATGTCAAGCATGAAGACACGAAATTAGCCACATCCTTCTTCATACCAAACCACCAATAGCAATATTTCAAATCATGATACATTTTGGTGGCACCTGGATGAACACTGTAAGGCGCTTGGTAGATCTCTTTCATGATCTTCTCTCTAAGATCATTCACATCTGGTACACATATCCTCTTTCCATGCATCAATACCTCATCTCTCAACTCAAACTTTGTTGTCTGACCCGCTAATACCTCTCTCTTTAAATTCATAAACGAAGGGTCTTCATCTTGCGCTACTTTAATATCATCAATAAACTTAGGTTTCACTTGAAAGTGAGCAATCAGAACTTGAGATTCGAAAACCTCAAAATGCAACCCCTTGTTGAACAACTCTTTCAACTCATTAATCGAAGGTCTCTTCCCCACTACAATATGGGCTAAACTCCCCATAGATTTCCTACTCAAGGCATCCGCTACTACATTAGCTTTACTCGAATGATAAAGGATTTGACAATCATAATCCTTGATTAGCTCTACCCATCTTCTCTGTCTCAAATTCAAATCCCTCTGCTATAAGATGTACTTGAGACTCTTATGATCAGTATAGATCTCACACTTGCATGAACGAGCATTCACTTTCATGAATGAGCGTTCATGTTCTGTGAATGAACATTCATGTCCATTCCCTCAATTTGCTATTGTTCACACAGAAGCTGCCTGAATGCACGTTCAACCATATGAACAAGCGTTCATCTTCATGAATGAGGGTTCACATTTCAAAATCTTCAAAACAACTTCTAATTCATCACATAAAGCCATAAACTCATCCCATTAGCCTCATTTCAATATAAACACTTCAAGATCCTCAAATATTACTTATCATACAACTCATAGCTCATAACATACTTGGTATACATCTAGTAACTCATATAAAGAATCAAATGAATACGCACATGAACTTGGAGTATTACAACTTACCTTATTCCTATGGTTTAAGAGCATAATTAATATTTTGGGAAGAGCTATATTGATGGAATGTGTGGTATGGAATATCATTTTATTGGGTATCCATTGAAATTGTGTCTCCATGTGTTAAAAGAAAATAGCATGAGCATTGCATTAGAAGAAAAAGATAAAATAAAAAAAAAAAAAAAAAAAGGTGCTACAAAAGTAGTAATAAAAATAAAGAAAAATGTCTGTTCATTCAAATGTTTTTAGAGACACATTTATTTTGGGTGTTGAGAATATGCTACTTGAATTGGGATTTTGATGATTAAATGTTAAATATGCTCTTAAGTTTTAGGAGTAGCTTTAAATTTCCTTTTTTTTTTTTACATACCTTTACCTTAGCCCCATTACAACTAAATGAAAAACCTTCATATTAGTGTTTTAATGTAATTTAGTGATGGAGATTGGATAAATAAGCAAGCTTATGGTAGTTACTCTTCATGTCTTGATTTGAGTGAATTTGATATACTTATGCATGATCAACATACAGTATAATCTTGAGTGATTAATAAGAGGCTTGTGAATGTTTACCATGCTTGATATATGTTTTTGAAATTGAATTTCTTATTATTTTGGTTTAAGTTTGTTAAGTCGTTTTGTATATTAATGTTTGAAGTATTTGAAAATTTTGTTTGGTTTATAACTATGGCTAATATATCTTTGAGTTATTTAGAGCTAATTATAATTTTTGTTTTAAATTTATTTTCTATAGGACAAGAAAAAAAAGAGAGTAGTGAAGGGAGTTGATTTGTTTATAATTTATTAGTTTAGTTTTTATTTGGTTATTTCTTTTTCAATTCCACTCTTAGCAAAATCTCATTTTAATTGTCATGCTAATAAGTTGTGTTGTAGTTTACAAGAGACATGATCAACATTACAACAATTAAGGAAGTTTTCTCTATCCCTTACTTTTGTTTTCCATTTGTTGTTCACATTGAGGACAATGTGAAGTTTAAGCGTGGGGGAGGGGAATTGGAGATAAATTTGAGAATTTTTTTTTTTTTTTTATGTTTAATTGCTGTAATTTGTTAGATTTGCTTTAATTGTTAATTTTTTTTTCCAAACTTGGCACTTTAGCTTAATTTGATGATATCACTTCTTTATATTCTTTGAAATTACTAATTATCAATGCATGTTAGTGCACTTGTTCTTTTTAATGGAGTAATTTCTAGGTCGTTAGGAGTTTTGTTAGTCAAATTTGCTTGAGGACAAACAAAGACTTAAGTGTGGGGGAATTGTTCTGACCAAATTTGTAGTATTTTTAGGCTAGTATTTTAATTAATTTTGTTTAATATTTAATTAGTTTTTAGTTGTTTTTAAGTTTATGACCAATGTAGGTATGCTTGGGAGTAAAAAGATGTGAAAAAGGTGCAAAATCAACATATTTTTAGTCAACAGGACAAAATGGGTGTGTTGGGCGTCTTTTGGAGCGTCATCAAATAAAAATATATAAACATGAGAGTGTTTTCAAAAATACGGGCGATTTTTTTTTGATAGAAGCAAACACGGCTTGGAAACACCCCTGTGTTACCATAATCAACACTTGACAACTCAGACACCTTTCGGTATTTTGATTATAACTTGAGCTACAAATGTATGATTAATACGATTCAAGATAAGTTGAAAAGATAAGAAATAGAGATACAATTGTTATGAAGATCACAAAGCATAATTCAATCATATTCAATCCACAAAATACCATTCAACGTGGTTGTTCTGTTTTGTAACCTGTGTTTAATAAGTGAAGGGTGACGTGGCATAAAGCTTGAGAGCTGAATTTTAGCAATTGAAGCCCTAAAAATGTTGATAAATAGAGAGCTTAAGAATCAAAAAAAGAAGAGACCAAACCCTAGTAGCCACCAGGCTCTAGATGGAGGCAACAAATCGATCACCATTTCACCAAACTTCAATTCCTTTTCTTTTTTTTCTTTTTTTTTTCTCTTTTGTAATCAAGATTGTGTTAGGTTTAGTTTTAGTTCTTGTGAGAAACACTTTTTGAAGATAGAGACAACTCTTCAAAGGGATTTCATCTAGGGTTTTGTATTCTCAACTTTTTATTTTCAATTTCATTTATTCTTGCATTAATCACATGAAGATGAATGTTTTGGATTTAATAAAGTTGATTTTCAATTCTCTTGCACTATGAACTAATCTTTTATTCTAGGGTTTAGATGGATCTTATTAATTTAATATGATTGCTTAGATGTATGATTTAGAGATTTCATGTCATTGTTCTATGCTTAACTCCAAATATATGTGATTAGCTACCATATTATATTACCTAGGTATTAAGTGGGAAATTGATTTGCTTAATACTTGAACTTGAACAATGAACTTAGGGTTTATGGATCAGGTATTGTATTAAACTCTATGCATGTTAATGAATTGATTTAGAGTTTAATTTGATTTCTAATAGACCGGATTAGGTTAGACACGTTTATTAGAATCACATTAGGTTTTATTTTATTCATTGCATTTTCCTATTCATATTTATAGTTTAATTGGATTCTAATTAATCGGATTCGGTTAGACACGTTATTCTATGCATCATTAGGTGAAGTTGACATCCCTAGAAGCCTATCCAATCTTATTACATTCTTCTCATCCATTATAGCATTCTTGTTCTCAATTTTAATTTCTTTTCCAACCCCATTTCTTTCAAACAATCAAAGCCTTCTTGATTAGAGTTTTTAGGATTTTTATTTTCTACATTTGTGTTCATTGGCATTAATAGAATAATTAATTTAGGATAATTCACTTTGGTATATTTTCACAACTCCTTGAGAGATCGACCTCGAGGATTAACTTGTCACCATCCTACGATACGATTCATTAATTTGCGAGCATTTATATTTTTGTGCTTAGATTAGAGTTCAAATTTAAAACACAATAGGTGTTTTCTATTGTATCTCATAGGCACCACCATTTTTGCAGATAACCGCAACTGCAGACTTGAGCCTCTGAAGGCTCTCCAGGACGTTAGGCGAATCCATTCTTTTGCTTGTGGAACTGTCAAGCTCTCCCATCTCTACTACAATATGGACCTCAATGTCCACCTTGTTGAGAAGATAGGTGGGTATTGACGACTAATAGAGGTATTGTCCCAACTCTTTTCTTTGCATTTTTGTCTCATCGATTACCCAATCACTCAACTTAGGTAACATCTCTTTATACTAGATTTGGGCTTATGAGTACAGAGTTCTAGTGAGCCCTCTTATAGATCCACTGGGGGATAATGAAGATCCCTTTCCTCAGGCAAAGAAATAGGGCCTCAGCCGTACTGTTATAATGTACAGTCACAAGGTGCATCAGCATCAAGATTAGCTCAACGGCCTGATTGCTGACAAGGTAAACACAAAACTTGTTTAGTTCTAAATCAAATTCACTGAGTTGGGATACTCACCTTGCTCTTTTGCAAATCATTATTGCTTCATGAAGGCCACTTGAGAGGTGCCTAGATTATGTGATTGGGAATGTAAGCCTGATGGGCCGGAGGCAGCTGATTCAGTATGCTACTCATCGGATGTGGTATCTCAGAGAATATGCGTACTGGTAGGTGCAGGGCCCAAATCATAGACTAGTGCCATGCCCTCCTCAGGCCATAGGGTTCACCAGCCTACTAGAGGATGATGAGCTACAGACTGTAGTTACTGGTCACTAGCTGAGGGCTTCCTAGAGCCATTCAGAGAGGGAGCATATCAACGCTTCGTCCATCAATTTCTTTTGCCTAGGGTTCCTCCTCTAGGCCAGTACCTTTCCAAAGAGACTCTTGTACCTCAGGACATCAGATACGCTTTAGACGTAGGCCAAGTAGCTCATTGACTTTGCCAAAACATTATCTTTCCATTCCATACTAATTACTGACCATGTGAACATACAGGGCGCATGGCCTAAGAGGTCTCGTGGGGGGAAGTGGTGCCTCATCCTCGGCTACTGGTGGGAACAAGGGATTTGATGTTGATTCAGACATAGTGGTAGGCCGGATGTATCCTCACTTGGACTTGACTTACATATACATGGATGATGCTAGCCTCATAAGAGCTGACATTCTTAATGTTAGTGTTGCCCTAGCTGCTTCTTATGATCTCAAGAACACTACCCACATGAGTTTCTCTTTCTTGGCTTTTTGACCTTTTGAATGCCTTGTGCTGATTCTTTTCTGTATCTGCAGGTTCCACGAGCCGATGTCGACCATTATCACCGGTGGTACTTAGCAGCTCGAAGCAGGATCATCACACTCTCTCAGGATAAGCAGTGTGCTCTAGTAAGTTTATACCATTTATATGCCATTGAATCATGCTATGCATGCAATTGCTAATGCCTTTCTTGTTTTATGAATGCAGGATATGACCCAACAAGAGCTGCTAAGCTCGACCCCCTAAATGCATTTCTTATTCTTATATCTAAAAAAAAATGATGCATGCATGCATGTTTTGTTTTGGCAGAGGCGAGCGGAGCGTAAGATAAGAAAGCTAGAGCTAACATTACAGGCCCAGGGCTTCCGAAGCAGAGGAGATACGGGCCTCAGCGAGACTAGAGCAGGTGTCACAACCCGAACCTGAAGGCACATGACCGGCACTAGAGAACAGGAAAACTTAAGGCTTCTAGAACCCGTAGTAAGCCTGATTACACGCTAAACGACAAAACAACACTAGGACGTCTGTAACTGCCATAAAACAAGAGCTATGGGCCCACTTGTTAAGCAAAATCGACCAAACATCAAATCAATGCCACTCAGGCCAACATCTCGATCATATCAACATTCTCATCATTAGGTTCTTGCTTAACAAAACATCACAACGACCAAACAAAATAGAATAACAAATAACGAAAATAATAATGCAGAGTGCTAAAGTTTTATAATACAGAACAATATAAAGTTAATTGCATAACTGAATAATAAATTACACTTTACTGGCGAAGGATGAAAGGCATAAATAACTCAACTAAAATTTACTTCACGAGCTCAACCTGCAACCTGGAAAAAATATTGAACAAGAATGAGCATTCGACTCAATGAGCTATATAGTTATCAATATAACATACCACTAAATATTTTGGATGAGAACTCAACTTGAAGATTTTGGTTACTCATTCCATGGCATTCTCATTAAATGTGATAATACTAGTGCAATAAACTTGTCTAAAAATCCCATTTAGCATTCTAGGACTAAGCATATAGAAATTAGACATCATTTTCTTAGAGATCATGCTTGCAAAGGAAATATTACACTTGAATTTGTTGACACAAAGCATTAATTGACGGATATTTTCACCAAACCCTTGGACAAAGAAGCATTTTACTATATTCAAAGGGAACTTGGTATGATTGATACTACTCAGGTATGATCTAACTCAAATCAATGTACTCAAACTATATTTGATGAATTTTGGTGATATTGGTGATGATTATTTGACTTTGATGAATTTTTGAGGCATTTTTATGATTTATATGCAAATTAGTCCATTATTGTTATTGAGACCAAAATGATTGAGTTTATTTTAAATTTTAATCATTTTAAGTTCAATCCATATTAATTATTGCCATTGAGGTAAGATATGATCATTTGAACAAGAATATTTGAGTTAAGTGATAAAATTCACTCTTTTTGTTGTCTACTAATAGTCACAACAGTTACTATTAGACACAATCGTGACTTATTTTAAGTTTGATACAGAACCAAACTCTTAATTTAGTCATGCAAGTTACCATAAGTAACTACCGTGACAACCTGATGAAGAAACTAATTCCTACTTAAGTCACGCCAGTGACTCTAAGTCACTATCGTGACCCGTCGGGACTATATAAGCGTGAAATCAGTTTTAAATTCATTTTTACCCTAACTACCGTGACTACCAATTCTCTTGTCCACATCTTCTCTGATTTTTTAACCGAAACCCACAAAGCTCACACCCAATCACTACCAAAACTCATTTTAATCATCTACAATAGTGAGAGCTAAGACTACAACTCGCAAAGGGAATGAAATGAGCAAGGGAAAAGAGGTTGTTGAAGGTGAGGGCTCTCAATCAAGAAGAGAGAAAGAAGATTTTGGGCTTACTTTTGCAAACCCACTACACAAGACTCGCTTTCAAACACTACGAAAGCGCGAAAAAATGGTAGGTGGTCGATGCTTACATTTCTATGATTTACAGAAATTAAATTTATTGCCTACTGTTGAGGGTTATTTGAAAGACTTATTTGGAGATACATATTTTGCTAGTTTTTGTAATAATATCTATGAGAACCTAGCATATGAATTCTTTTCTATATTAGATGTTGATCAATTTAGATATATGAAATTCTCTTTGAGGAAAATTGAGAGGACCATTACACTTAAGACCTTGGCCAACAATTTTCACTTATAATATGAAGGCTTGGCAGAATTCCCTGATAATTGGAACCCCTCTAGATGCTTGGAAGGAATTGACAGATGAAGAGCATTTCAATGCAAAAAACTCTAAAGCCTCTAAAATTAAAGACATAGGTTTAAGGATTGTCCATAGATTTTTAACCTATAATCTATTTGCTAAAGGTGACAGCAATGGCACTGTGTCTAAAAAAGAACTTTTTGCGACGTGGTGCTTGACTAAGAAGAAAAAGTTTCATTCTGCTTAATGGTTTGCGGATACTTTTAAGGAAATGGCACTTAAGACATGCGGTCATCTTATGCTTGGTATGTATGTCACTAGAATTTTAAAGCATTTTGAGGTTCTTTAGCCTTTTGATAAGGTGTATAGGATCTCTCATACTCCCTAGGATATTCTTGACATGTCCTCTTTTAGGGACATGAAGATTGATAGTCAAGATCCTCACACTGAGGACTGGTTTCTTATTGATGATATGAGTGATGAGGCTAAGATTGTAGAGGGTACTAGTAGTTTGCACAAAAGGCACTGGGTTTCTACTTCTGCTCTTACCACCGAGCCTGCTCCTACTAGTGCTACACTAAATTCTACTTCTCTTGCTCTTATTCAACATATTTTGAACAAGTTATCTCTATTGGAGGGTAAGGTAGACTCTGGTTTTGCCTCTTTCGATAAGAGGTTGGACAACTTAGAGAGTAACTAGCGAGACATTCGGGATTCCATGTGATCCATGAGTCAACATCTCTCTTTCACCACCATTTCAGCAGATGATTTATTTGGTTTTTCTACTCACCCTACCGATGATCCTACCTATGTTCCTCCTCCACCAGTTGAATCCTAGTTACTCTTCTTATTTCTTTTTATGTTCATATGACTTGTAGTTTGTTTATCTATTTGGCACATTGTCTCTTTAGTACTTGACATAATTAAGTTTTTTTTTTATTTATTTTGGACATTTTGGATATTATGAATATATTTAACCTTATTGAAATTGTTTTGTCTTGCGAAAATGTGTTTAAATTGATATTGAATTGAGTATCTATCTTTGAGTTATTTTTAAAGATATACAGGTGTATGAAAAACATTTCTTTAAGGGGAGCTATATTGCTCTCTTACCTTATTAAAAGGAAACTTTGCTTGGATGATTTCAATTTGCAGGTTTTGAATAAGAGAGGGGGGGGTTTGGGTATGTGTATATATATATCTGTTTGCTTATTTGTTCAATATTTGATACACAAAGGGGGAGCTTTTTGATTATTGAAGGGGGAGAAAATGTGATTTGATTAATTTCATTTGTTACTTTGATTATTGATTAAACTTGGTGGATTAAGCTTACACATGTTTGTTTAATTGGACTTAATTTGGTCATCATCAAAAAGGGGGAGATTTTTATCTCCATGAATATTTTGATGATACCAAAACTTCATTTAATTAAGCTTAAAATATATGAAGTTTATACAGATGTAAATATTAGCTTGCAATAGAACTATCTTTATTATATATATTTGTTGTTCAATAGAATGTCACGGTAGTTACCTTAAATCACTACCATTACTACTCATTTGTATGTAAAGTGTTTAATGCAGATAAATCACTACCATTACCATAAGTCACTACCATGACTTAACTTATCAAAAGAAACAAAAGAGGACAGTAGCTTGACTAACTTAAAGACATAGGAGTTACCATAAGTAACTACCATTACCATTTGGAAAGAAGCTAAGAGACATGAGAGTTACCATTTGGAAAGAAGCTAAGAGACACGGTAGTTACCATAAGTCACTAGTGTAAGTTGTCAAATCAAACAAAATCTGGAAAGATTTTCTAACTGTTGGAAGCATAGAGGGAGGAATTATTACTTGTTTTAAAAGCCCAATAGTCATATTTATTACTCCTATATATATTAGAAGATTCAAATGAAGTGTAGAACTCTTGCCAAGTGAAAATCAAGTGCCAAATTAAGCAAAAAGCTTCTTTTCTCATATTTGTGATTCATACTCTATTTTATAACACTAAGCTTAATCGCTTCATTTCTTTAAGTGTTCTTCATTTAATGCTAGCATGTTTCATTGTAATCTTTAACCTAGCTTGTACCCAAGTCTTGTGAGACTTTAAAAACTAAACACTATAAGAAATTGTGGATTTACCGACGGAATATAAATAGTTAGTAATTACCGACGGAACTATGCAAAAATATATTTATTGGTATTTGCCAATGAAATATTTCGGTCAGTGTTATATGGCAGGAAGAATTGGCGTGTGTATTTACCGATGATGTAGCGACCGTTTACCTACAGAAAGCGTATCTAAACAATGACGCAAAAATTTGGCGCTCATTAATTTCATTACCGACGGATTGTCACGTGGCATTAATAATTTCATCGGTAATCTGTTGGTAAATTAATAACTGGAATTTAGACAGTTTAATAATATACCGACGGATTACCAACGGAATTACTAATGCCATGTGGCAATCCGTCGGTAAATAGATATTATAAACTATTATATTCCCTTTCTTCTTCCTTCTTTCTTTGCTCCCTCCTTCTTCTCCTCTCTCTAGTTCTCTAGTTCTCTATTCTCCGTTTCCGTTCACCGCCGCCATTCGTCGCCGCCCGTTCGTAGGTGGGTCTGCCGCCGATCACTCTTAGGCACCGTTCTCCGTTTTTGCTCTCAGGTTTATTTTTTTTTATTTATGTTGTTTTTTTAGTTTAATTAGTTTAATTATAATTTTGTAT
The DNA here is from genome assembly GCA_949750685.1 of Vernicia montana. Lineage (NCBI taxonomy): Eukaryota > Viridiplantae > Streptophyta > Magnoliopsida > Malpighiales > Euphorbiaceae > Vernicia > Vernicia montana. The sequence continues at coordinate 13,280 of CATKHJ010710907.1, forward strand.
TTTGTGTTAATTTGATGTATTTTTTGTTAATTATTTGTAATGTGGTAAATTTTTTTTGGTATTTTGTAAATTTTTGTTAATTTGTTCAATATATATTTTTTGGTATTTTGTAAATTTTATATAATTTTGTTAATTCATTTGTTAATTTTTTGAGAATTTGTTTTGTTAATTTTTTGAATTTGTATTATTTTTATTGAATTTTTGGAATTTGTTATTGTTGTGTTTTTTAATTAATTTTTGTAATTGTTTGTTGTTAATTTTATGTATTTTTTGTAATATGAATTTTATTTTGTAATTTGTTTAAATGCTTTTAATTTTGTTGATTTTTTTATATTTGTATAATGTTATATATTTTTTGATATTTTTTGTAATATGTATGTAATTTTTATAGATATGTAATTTATTTTTTATGTAATTGTGTATATTTTTATTTCATTTCTTTTTTTTTTTTCGTTATCTTCATTGAGTTTTAGTGCTATAAGAGGTAGGTATATTAAATTTTATTACGAAAATTTTGATTTATAATTATATATATGTATAATTTGGAATTTAATTATTTATTTTATTTTGCATTATTTGAAAATATGTTGATGTATTTTTAGTATTTGTGTATTTTTTAATGATTTTTTTGTAATCGACATGTATTTTGTATTTATTTTATTGAAATCGACAATTGCAAGTAAGTTATTTTAATAAGAATAAATGTAGAGTGATAATAAAATAAAAAATAAAAATTGTAAAAAGCAAGTTCCATAAAATTACCAAAAAAATAATAAAAATGAAATTAAAAAATATATTAATAGTAATTATAGAATAAAAATAAGAATTAAAAATATCCTAAGGAATCAAGTTAATTAATATCCAAAAGTTTAAAGAAAAAAAAAGAATAAAAATGAAATTAAAAATAATTGTTTAGTGATAATAGAATAAAAATTAAAAATTAAAAAACCTTGAAAATAAGAAAGCATGCCATAAAATTTTAAATTATAATAAAAAAAAAGTAATAATAACAATGAAAGTGAAAATAAATTAATAGTAATAATATAATAAAAATAATAATTAAAAAATATTTATAAAAACTAACTTAGTTGTGTAAAAAAAAATAAAAAAATAAGAATAAGAATAAAAGCAAAAAATAATTGTTTAGTGATAATAGAATAAAGTTTTTAAAAAAAAAAGAAGAATAATAAGAAAGCATGTCATGAAATGTTAAATTTTAATAAATAAAAAACTAAAAATAATAATATTAGCTAAAATAAATTAATAATAATAGTATAATAAAAAATAATTAAAATATATTTTAAAAAAAACTAAGTTAGTTGTATAAAGAAAAAAAAAATAAAAAATGAAAATAAGAATGAAAGCAAAAAATAATTGTTTAGTGATAATGGAATAAAATTAAAAATAAAAAAAGAATAATAATAAGAAAGCATGCCATAAAATGCTAAATTTTAATAAAAAAACTAAAAATAAAAATGAAAGTGAAAATAAATTAATAGTAATAATATAATAAAAAATAATTAAAATAAACTTAATAGTAAAATTAATATAATAAATTTAAGAGTAAAAATAAACTTAACATTAAAATTAAAATTTCAAAATAACCGTAATTAGCAACAATTTCTTAATAAATCATGTAAATAAAAAATTATTCTAATTTCATAAATTTTAAAGAAAAATAATTTAAGTAGGAGTAAGAAATTTATATTTTGAATTTTTTATTTGATGTTATGAATTTATTATGTTGTGAATTCAATTCTTTTGTGAATTTAGTATATTATCAATTCATTCTTATGTTACTACAGTTAATTAGTTGTACATGTATTATAAGAATCCATAAATAATTCATTTAAAATGGTTAATATATATATATAGGTTTAACCATAGATACTCGTTTGGTGTCTTTCTAATTGAATAATGAGAGAACACTGAATTTGTCCAAAGTGAACAGTTTAGAAAGTTCATTGTTTAATATAATTTGTTATACACATTTTATTTCATACTATTATTTAAAATTTTGGTTATTATCTTCTATATGTTCTCTTAGTGCATATTAAAAATTGTTTTAATTTATAACATTTTTCATTTGGTGCATTAGGAGAACCATGAGGAGATGCTGCCAAAATTTCAGTTGGAGTATGATTTTAAAATGTTACAATATATGGTTATATAGCAATAAGTTTCTAAATGAGTTAGGTTCTTACCTTATAGGCAATGAGAGATAAGGAGATAGAATTAGATATTGAGAATATAAAATAACAACCAACAAACTATAAAAGTAATTATATTGTCTGTCATTTAAAATGCAATGTATTTCCACAATTTTCAGGAATTAAGCATGAGATCGAATAGAAATTGGATGTATTCTAGGTTTAAGGATGGTTTACTAAGGGCAGAATTCTTAGATGGTATAAACCAGTTCATTCAATTTGCTACATCTCAACCTCAGTTTATGGATGGAAGTAAGATTAAATGTTCATGCAATCATGTGAAGTGTCAGAATCGCAGTTATATGGACCCAAATACAGTGATATTGCATCTTGCACAGAAGGGTTTCGTTTTAGGTTATTATGAATGGTATTTGCATGGTGAAGTAAGTAGGTCTGGAACTTCAGCTACAGGTGGAAATCATTTTCCAGCTGATATTGTATGTACTGATCATGCTTCTTCTAGTGCATATCATAATATGGTAATGGATGCCGCGGGGCCGGGGTTTTATTGGAGTGGAATAGAGGAAGCACCGAATCCGACTTCTCAGAAGCTGTATGATATGTTAGATGCAGCTAACGAGGATTTGTGGACTGATTACGAAAAATATTCGAAGTTATCTGTCGTTGCACGACTGTTGAATATCAAATCTGAGTATCATTTATCTGAAAGGTGTTATTATGAGATATTACAGTGGTATAATAAGTCGTTACCGGAGGATAATACGATGGTAGACAATTTCTATAGCACTAAGAAGTTAATGCAAGGTTTAGGACTTCTGTGAGACCTCGCCCAAACACCCCTCTCCTCGCTCAGGAATGCCTTAAGATAGGTAGAGCGATTTTTAAGGGAGGTTAAGATACAGGTTTCGGTACTCATGATTGGAAGTGACTATTGCCTCGGAAAATTGATTTGATTTTGAAAAGGATTCGGGAGTCGCCACCCTAATTTATTTAAATGAGAAAATTAAGGAAAAACTCAAATTGACTCCAATTATTAATCTTTGATTAATTTACCCAAGGATAAAATCACTAATCTTCGAACCAATTTGAGTTCGGGGATTAGGTTTTTTATTTTAAATAATCTCGATTTGGCTCTTAAATTTAATTTGACTTTTGAAAATTGATTTCATGAATGACAAGTATTAATGACAATTTATTATGCATGATCATGGCATATTTATGAAATGTATGAAAAAAATAAATAACAAGTATTTAAACATTCACAAGTTAAGGAGAGTGTTCTCTCTAGTCCTTATGGATTCTAGGAGAACCACAAATCGCTCCTTAACTCCAAAAATAATTAACTAATTGTATTAATTAAAATTTACAAGGAAAGTATAAATTGACATTTACATGAAAAATAAATGGGGGAGGGGATTGATTGGGATTTGGATTGAAGGCTTAGATTCAGATTCCAAATGTGCCTACGTACCCCACTGAATGGAGATCAAAACCCAGTAGTTCATTCTATTATGAGGTGGAAGGATTTAGGGATTAGTCAGATTGATTTGATTTGATTTGGTTTGGGGTTTGAGTGAGAGAAGATGATGTACCTTCTCTTTGGGGGACTTTGAGTGGGCGGAGTGATTTTCCGGACTGAAGTACTGTTTTATCAGTTTTGAATGATGGATTTAAATTAATCTCGGAGGAAATAAATTTGATGATTTGGTTGTTTAATTACCCAATTTTAATTAATTAAAAGGATTAATTAATTAAAGTGATTAATTAATCAAATTGAGTGGAAACTAATTGAAAAATTAATTAATTAAAATTAATTTTTAATTAATTAACTAATTGATGAGTGAGAAAACTAACTGAAAAATTAATTAATTAAAATTGATTTTTAATTAATTAACTAATTGGGATTAAAACTAATTGAAAAATTAATTAATTAATTAAAATTGATTTTTAATTAATTAATTAATTGAGATTAAAACTAATTAGAGAGAGAGAGAAGAAGAAGCAAATTGGATAGCCAATCAACGAGAAGCTTGAGGTGTGTTTTGAAATGAAAATGGATCGGATATTTATAGGAAAAATGAGGTGAGGGTATTTTAGGTAGTGAAAGAGTGAAAAGACCAAAAGGGTAGGGCCTTTTGGGGTTAAAAAAATTAGACTGGAGGGGCAAAAGGGTAATTTTGGGATACAGGTAGGGACCAGTACCGAACTGACCTGGCGGTGTCGCTAAGGGGTTTGGCGGTGCCGCTGGCGGCTCTGGCGGCTCCGCCGGCCTATCCGGCGGCAGCCACCGGATGACCTAGCGGCTCCGCCGACCTCAGGCGGCTGCCGCTGGGGATTCCAGAGGAACAGCCAAGTGCTCCGGCTGTTGACTTTCAGAATCTGATTTGCATGTCTTTTTTCAGTTTTCAGGTCAATTTTTAGGGTATTCTGAAGTCTGAAAAATTACCAGTCAGTATCGGTGAACTCAAAATTAATTATCAGACATTATAACAGTCAGTTTTGAGAAAAATCTGGTCAGTTTTGAGAAAGTACTGTCTGGTACAGAAAGTCCGATCAGGATCCGAAAAGTGTTAGTTTAGATAGAAAAATATTCCGGACAGCTTTAGAGAGTTTAGAAATAATTTTAGAGGTGCAAAATTGAGGGTTCACAGTTGCCCCCTCATCAGAATTGTCTTATCTGTAAGGCGATTCTGATGATAGTGAACCCAGGAGAAGTTGTGGTACAAGGAACCAAAGTGATGTCTAGGTCAGTATTTGACTATGTTTGGGTGAGTGCGATTGTTGAAAAGGGATGGTCTAAGGAACCAAATTAATGTCTAGGTCAGTACTTTGATATGTTTGGGTGAGAGACATGGTCAAAGAGGGATGGTATAAGGAACCAAAGTGATGTCTATGTCAGTGCTTGGACATGTTCGGGTGATAGGGATGGTCTAAGGGATGGTATAAGGAACCAAAGTGATGTCTAGGTCAGTACTTAGACATGTTTGGGTGAGACAATGGTTGAAAAGGATGATGGCAAAAGGAACCAAAGTGATGTTTAAGCAATTGCTCCTAAACATTTATGGGTGGAGGATGTGACTGAGTTTGATAAATAGATGCGAAAAGAGGAATCAAATTGATATCTAGGCTAGGGGCTAGATATTTTTGGGTGAAGGATAGGGCTGATTTGGTTAAAAAGCAGGGGAAGGAACTAAAGTGATGTATAAATGATTGCTTCTAGACATTCTGGGTGAAGGTTCAACTGGATTGATTGATAAGGGAAGATGCTCTCTGTATCTTTGGGAGATTTTGCATCATTGGTATCGTAACTGCTTATTTCTTGGGTGAAAGATGGTTACCACGGTCAGAATCGGGTTAAAGATTATTACCGTGGTCAGAGTCGAGTGAAGGAAGGCTGCTTTGCTTGGAAGTATAGTTGTGAAATGGCGTCACGGTCAGCTTTGAGAAGGTACTGGTCAATTCTGAAAAGATGTTGGTCAGCTTTGAGGGGGTACTGGTCAATTCGGAAAGATGTCGGTCAGCTTCGAGGGGGTACTGGTCAATTCTGGAAAGATGTCGGTCAGCTTCGAGGATGTACTGGTCAATTTCAGAGAGATGTCGGTCAGCTTCAAAGGGATACTGGTAAATTTCAGAGAGATGTCGGTCAACTTCAAGGAGGTACTGGTCAATTCTGGAGAGATGTCGGTCAGCTTCGAGGAGGTACTGGTCAATTCTAGAGAGATGTCGGTCAGTTTTAAGGAGGTACTAGTTAATTCTGAAAAGATGTCGATCAGCTTTGAGGAGGTACTGATCAATTCTGAAAGATGTCGGTCAGCTTCGATGATGTACTGGTTAATTTTGGAGAGATGTCGGTCAGCTTCGAGGAGGTACTGGTCAATTCTGAAAGATGTCGGTCAGTTTTGAGGAGGTACTAGTCAATTCCAGAAAGATGTCGGTCAGCTTCGAGGAGGTACTGGTCAATTCTGAAAGATGTCGGTCAGCTTCGAGGGGGTACTGGTCAATTCTGGAGAGATGTCGGTCATCTTCGAGGGGGTTCTGATCAATTCTGAAGAGATGTCGGTCAGCTTCGAGGGGTTACTGGTCAATTCTGAAAGATGTCGGTCAGCTTCAAGGGGATACTGGTCAATTCTGGAAAGATGTCGGTCAACTTCGAGGGGGTACTGGTCAATTATGAAAGATGTCGGTCAACTTCGAGGGGGTACTGGTCAATTCTGGAAAGATGTCAATCAGCTTCAAGGAGGTTCTAGTCATTTAGTTTGGCTTATGCATGATGATGTATGACTGCAAATGATTACATATGCATAGATGTTGGTGCATAGATGATGCATGTTTATGTATGCATGTTTTGGGATTCATGGACCTTTTGTATAACTTCAATGCTACGAATGATCTATGATGATGCATCTAACAGATGAATGTATGCAAGAGGGTGGATTCACGAGTTTGCTTTGTGTATGATATGAATGCAGTTTGTATGCAATGTCAACTCCTAAACATGAGTGCAATTTTTTATGTGATGATTGATTTTTTTCTTTTTTTCTTTTTTTTTTCGCGTCCATTGAACCGTATTTCAACCATTACATGCATTTATGGACCAAAAAACTCGAGAATGTGGAGAGAATTAATTTGGGCAGATACGGTATTGTATTGACGATGACTTTACCGAGAGTGCCAGTCGACTGAGATTTTCTGAGGGCTCGCTTTAGGTTTTGGGGCCCGGTGGCCCGTGCTTTTCATTTTGGTGCTGCCATGAAGGAGCTTTGCCCCCACTTTCAAAGAGTTCAACTCCATATTTCGGCTGTGATTTGGAGGCAGTCTTGGTGGTTCCAGAGTTCAGAGTTTGGCATTTTTGGGCTTTTCAAGAGTTTCTGGACCTGCCCCCAGGATGTTGCTAGCTGGATAGTCATTGATGGTTGGGTGAATGCGACCACTGTGATCAAGGAGTTTCAGGACCCTAGTGACTTTGGAGACTTGAAGAGGCAGAGGCTTAGGATG
>CATKHJ010710993.1:0-14517 GCA_949750685.1 Vernicia montana
TAATTTTAAGATGTACTCAACTTTAAAATTGTTACTAGCATATGTTTCCAATAAACTAAAGTTAGGATACTAATAATTGCCTTATAATTTATAACTTAAAATAAATTAAATAATTTAAAAGTTAAAATAATTTGAAAATAATAATTAAATATTGTTTTAAAATAACTCTTAATATATATACGATGCTTTAAAATTATCAATTACGGTTTAAAATAATAATTGATTTATTAAATAAAATATTTATATTTATAATTATAATTATATTTTAGAGTTTGTGAGTGAATTGATAACTCCAAGTCTACAACTAATCTCTAACTCTTGGAAATTACAAGAGTACAATTAATGAACTCTTTTTCCAAGTTTTCATTAAAAACAAATCTCTTCATCTTTAACAGCAGCTCTTCATCTTCTCTTCTCATGTTTATATCTTTTTTTTTTTTTAATATTTTGAGAATCGCATGAATCTACCGATTCATATCGATTCGGGACCGAGTCGCACGATTCTTTATCGATTCTCTCTTATTTTCGATTCTCCATATAGAGTCGACTCATTTTATCTGTGAATCGAACCGAATCGTACGATTCTAACAACAGTGCCCATATAGTTAAGTGGCATATCCTGTCCCTGTCCCCATCCCACGACCCAAAGTGTACATTCAAGGTATCTATGATGTACACTCCCAATGTGCATGTCTTTTAGTATAAATTTTACATTTTTACTTGCTAAAGGAAAAAGCTCCTGCCTCAAACCAGTAACACTCATGATTTCATCATAATGAATAAGTTTACTCATACATTCAGCATAGAAAAATCTAGCCTAAAGATAGTTAGGACAGTCTTCTTCAAGCCCAATTCTTAAACTCCAGACTTCCCCAAAACCCACCCACCAACCCCCCCACTTTTCTTTTTCTTCTCAAAAGAAACTGTTCATAGAAGAATTAAAACAGCTAGAATAGCAGTAACCCTAATAAAGTTTTCACTGTACCACTTACATGTCTCTCTGCTTGTTCCCTCTGAGCTTGAAGGTCTCGTTGATTCTTCTCAGCCAGTGCTTTCGCCTGAACATACAGAGTTTACAATTAAAAGAAGTTGAGCTAGTGTGTAGTTAAAAGCAAGAACAGGGCATAACTCACAAATCAATAAAGAACATACCGCACGCTCCTGAGTCCTTTGATGGCGTTCCAACCTAGCTCTTCGTCTCTCTTCGGTTTCCCCTTCAACCTCTTGGAATTCTCCAGATGTTCCAGTAGCTTTTGTAAGTAAAAACAGTTAAGTCAATGTATAACTCAATAAGAAACCATATCCTGAACGATCATTCTAATTACAAATTGCAACTACCTCCGAAAATTGAAGATAGATCATCAGCAATATTTGCAATTGAAGATGCTTTCTTCATGCTAGATGAAGCTCCCACAGATGTCCTTCTGGCAGCTTCAGACCCTCCCTTATTCTGGGTATCAAGGAAAGGATCCTGCAGTATAGGATGACGAATTAACTCACTTATATTACAAGAAGTCAGAAGATGGCACAAATATTAATAACCATCGATCCTACCGATGAGTTAGCCCTAGGCCTTGGTGCACTACTTGCTCGAGAGCTGAAGAATGATTCAAGATCATTTTCATTCCTTTGTTGGTTGCCATTCTTTTGTTGGTTGGCCCTAGCTGCAGCAGCAGCCCTTTCCCTAGCTTCTGCAGCAGCCCTTTCAACAGCAGCTCGTTCTGCTCTCTGTCTAGCATCAGCTTCAGCCCTTGCAACAGCAGCTCTCTCCCTTGCTTCTGCATTTGCCCTTTCCCGTGCTTCTGCAGCAGCCTTTTCTGCTCTTTCCCTTGCATCTGTTGCTGCCCTTTCACGGGCTTCAGCTTGTGCTCTCTGAACTGCAGCCCTTTCTGCTCTCTCTCGAGCTTCAGCACCTGCCTTTTCTACAGCAGCCCTTTCTGCTTTTAGGCGTGCTTCAGTAGCTGCTCTCTCACGTGCCTCTCTAGTAGCCCTTTCTACTGCTTGTCTAGCCTTTTCCCTTTCCCTCTCAATCTCCCTTGCTCGCTCTCGCTCTCTCTCAACCCGCCTCTGATCTTTTTCTTTCTCCTCTCTTTCTCTCTCAACTTCACGAGCTCTCTCCCTCTCCTTCTCAAGTTTCCTCTGTTCCCTCTCTTCCTCTTCCCTTTCCCTTTGTTGCCTCTCACGATCCAATCTCTCTTGCCTTTCTCTTAATTCTCTCTGCTGAGCTTCTTGCATATCTTTATCTAGTTGACCACCTTCTCTACTTCTAGCAGCTTTTAGATACTCCCTCTCTCTCATTTGCCTGAATTTAGCCTCTGCTTTATCCATGGCCTCCCTCATGGCAGCAGCAGATGCAGCAGCAGAAGAAGCATTTGCTTCCACATCTTCCCCATAGAGAACATCAGCATGTTCATTAACATTGCTTCGGCTTCTACCCATAACAAAATCTTCAAATTCATCTATTTGAGATGGCGCTGAGCTCCTTGCTGCACGAGCTGACCTGGGACTTTGAGAGTATGAAGTGGAATTTGGGAAAGAATATTCGTTCACCTTCTTTCTTGAGTTTGAAATCTGAGGTGGTCTAGGAGGTGGAGGCCTTGAAGGGGGAGGAGCACTTGTAGGTTGAGTAAAAAGAGGAACTTCAGATACAGTAAGCCATATATCATCAGGTGATTCTGAAACATCTTCAGATCTTGGAGGTGAATTTGCCTCATTGGGAGTGGCATTCACATATGAAGGAGAGGACACACTTTGGCCAACAGATCTTTGAAAATCTGTTGAAGCAGTAGGCATATCAAACAAGGTTTCATGAGATTCCTGGAAATCATCATTAGGCATCTTCTTCTGTGAGTGGACTTCAGCTTCATCCACAGGATATTTGTCAACTGGCTCTTTACTAGCAGAAGAATAAGCACCACCCATGTTCAGTCCAGTTCTTAAAGGACTCCTATCTTTTGCTCTCCTATTGATTCCAGGTGAAACTGTAGGTACCGATTTCCCAAGATTATCAAAGGAGTCTACATCATCAAATACTCCCCTATTTCCTGATGAACTATCAACCTTTGTGCTTCCAGAGCTACTGAATTTATTAATTTCTTCCAATGGGTCTACATACAACCCTGAGGATGAAGCAGCAGGAGTTGAAGTTGACTCTAACACCACAAATGGGTTTTCCATCATACTGGAGGCTGTCCTGGCTGAAGTTGCAGATGGTTTCTGGGACCGAGTGGACTCCGAAGTTGACCTGGGCATTACACTTGTGTTAAAATTCAAATTTATTTATCTCGTGAATAAAAGGCACAAACAACAAGTCTGATCAATCAACAAATTCAATGGAAACAAAATGGCAACAAAACATGTAAGAATTTTCTTATTAAAAGTTACTAGTAACCCATACAATGGCTCATGCGTTCTCTTCCTACAGCAGCCTAAGCTATGGCTAGAATTGGTAGCTCTAAGAAGAATTTGCATTAAAAAAAAAAAAAAAAAAGGAAGAGGAGAGAAACAACAGGAACAAAAACATTTTGGTTTATTAAAATTTTGATACATACATAATATCTAACCCACATCATCTTTGCTTATAACCAATAATCACTGCACAAAATTTATAAAAACAGTAAAAATAGAAAATCAAGAAAAAAAATTGTGGTAGATAACAACTGGCTAAAAACCAGAAGCCATAACTTTGTCCATATCAAACATAGTATCATACCAGGTTGAAGAATATTTGATTAAAAATAAAAATCAGCAGTCATAAATGATTGCCATTTTGAGTTACGATTATTTGAATCCATTCCTGCATTACCTGAAAAAGAAACAGAATGTAACCAGACCTAAAATCGAAGTTCAAATTGATAAAGTTTAGTTTTCAACACACTAGCTAATACTGTTAAATATTAGTAATGCGTCACATGTGCACTCTATATACATCCAATTGTAGTTCATTATGCAGGTGCTAATGCTACTATAGATAACCTGTCATTTCCTCATGTTCTCTTTTTTATTATCAGTTCCTAACTAAAATGCTTTATCACCAAATTTCTCATTCCAGCCAATATTTATCTCTCAAAGGAAACTCAAAGAATTAAACCATAAAATGACAGATTCAGGACAGCACACAACATCCAATCTAAACATTCTAAATGTTATATTAATTTCACTATTTTAACTGGATCAACTTGGTTGTTACTTCACGAATCACAATTTATTCAACCCTAGACACATGGAATAAAAAGGTTATATAATTTTAAGTATTACTTTAGCCAACTAGGATCTTCAAGATCTAAATCTCTTTATGAAAATCCATGATCGCTGCCAAAAGAATACACACAATGGTCCATCCATATATTTAGCATTTAAAATGTTACAACGTAAAGCATGTTAGCCAGAAAATAACATAATAAATTTGTGTACACATTATTGCAGTATAAGCTACCCATCAAAATTCAAATACTGGCAAATCCAAAAATCATATAAACTAAAATTGCATAAACCTCAATCAAAACTTTCTAGTAACAGAAAAATGTTATACAAAACTAAAATGCAAGTAAAAGTACAAAAAGTTTTAAAGTCTGCAATTTGTGCAGCTTAGCCAATAATTACAGTTTTAGTTAATCAAGACGCATTCCTTGTTACAAAAACTTATGTGCACAGCTATACAAAAATGTCAAACAAAACAAAAATAAAAATAAACTGATTGATTGATTGATTGATCAAAAAATAACTAACTAAAATGCATTAAGGGTTCATTTGGATACATAGTCATTTGAAATGGTTACTTATTTGGATTCGGTATCTGAGTTAAATTTTTATGGTTTTTCACTTAAAACAAAATCCAAGTACTCAATCATTTCAAATGATCATCTATACAAATTAACCCTAACAGAATGTAAATCAATAGCACAATACAGAAAACCAAATTGCAAATACAAAAATTAAGTAATTTATGCAGAACAACCTGATTTACTAAACCAACAACAGCAACCAAAAGAAAGAGTATGATAACAAAATAAAATACCTGGTAATACTTGGAGAGCTACTGCGACCAAAACCAGGAAGCAAATCGTCAAACATAGCTGAATCATTTTCCAATTTGGCAGTCTCTCTTCTGGATTCATTCTCCTTTTTACCTAAATTCCCCAACAGATCATCAAGTGGCAAGCTGTTGTTCTGTGCCCTATGCTTAGGCGAAGAAGAAGTCCCGATCGAAGCAAGCACATCATCAAATTTAGCCGATTGCGGACCCGTAGATGTACTATTCAGCCCAGATAATCCATCGAACATATCGTCATCATAAACTGGTTTATCAAAAACCGGCAACGAAGCCGATTTCGCATTCTGGTCCTTAAAAATGGAGTCATAATCAAATGCGGAAGAAGACGAGTTAGTTCCTCCTCCTCCGCCTCCGCCGCCACGCGATTCCGCATACTTAGGCGGTCCACCGAAGACATCATTGAACAAGAGGCCATCACTAGGGCTACGATCATGATCATCAAAAATAGGAGCAGATTTGCTTGAGGCAGAGGAGGATCGAGAGTGTACAGGAGCAGCACCGGATCCGAGACCGAAATTAACAGAGGAGAAACTGGTTGTGGTGTTGGTATTCCGAGGTGGAGCCATGGGAGCAGATTTACCCTGTGGTTTGTACCCGAAGTCCCGGGCTAAGATACCAGGAAAATCATCCATAGCTTTCCACAAATATAAGTCGTTATCGGCGGTGGATCTGCAAGGCGCCGCTCACTGCTGGTGGTGGTGATTTTGGGAATTTGAAATTTTTAGATCTAAGAAGAGAAAGGAACTAAATGATAAAGCAAATCATGAGAAGCACGGACACGGAGGGAGAGGAGAGGAGAGGTGTTTGGGCTGGGGTGTATCGTTAAAAGAGAACCAAAATTAGAGGGTGACTGGTCAATTATAACATTACTAAGGTGCGAAAATGAATACCAAAAAATAATATTTATAAAAAAAATTTAAATAAAAAAAAGACTACGTAGTTGTATTAGTCATTCCCCTGTTACCGATTTAAATAACTAGACACTAACCATCGAAACGCCCAATAGGTGACACAAGTCAGGATCAAATTTATTATCGTTAGTTGATCCCAATATACGGAGTCCGGTCTAAACAGTATAATCAAATAAAAATAATAATATTTGAATACTAATGGAGGAAAATTAAATGGATTTTTTTTTTTTATTTTGTAAATTAAGAAAAAATAAATATGAATTTTGAAAATTGAGAATGAGAGTAGACCAAATCTTCTTATTTGGCAAAAAAAAAAAAAAAAAAAGACCAAATCTTCTTTAGGTTTCTCAGCTTTTTCTTCTTCTTCCTCTCTCTATGTGTCTTCGTTTTTCTTTCTGGCTGAGTCTGAAAATTCCTTTTCTTCTTATTATTATTTTTTTAATTTGGGTTTTTAAATAGTGTTTTGTTTGTTTTGTGTTATTTTTACCGTAAAAGGGCCGCCAAATTGTTAAAATTTTTATAAAAACATTAAAAATTTGAAATTATTATTAACAAATACTATATATACCATAAAAAGAATAGTGTTTTTTCAGTGTATGAAAATGTTAAAATTTTCCTTTGAGACCCAACAAAAAAGGAAATGATCGTTCCAACATCTACTAATGCTTGGCAATAAATCTGAATATTATAAAGTCAATTTATATTTCTAATTATATTAAGTATTTTTTTTATGAAATTTTTTTATTTCAATTTATGTATTTATAAATTGCATTTTGAAAGTGAGGAATTGAATTATGATTAATAATGTAATAACACATTGACTAAATCTAATTAAGATATATTTTTAAAATTTTATAGTTTATGGTTTTCCATGAAAAAAGATAAATTTAGGATTTGGACCTTTGTTATTTTTTGTTTAAAAAATAATAATTAACTCTTGTTTGTCTTTATAAAGATAGTATGTTAACATCTATATTTCATATAGTAAATGTGTTTTGCTTTGATGTTCAAAAAAAAAAAGTGATATTAAATGTTAATTTTTGTTTTATCTTTTAAATTTAATTAAACATTATTTATATTTATATTAAAAAAATTCATGCATGTTATTAAATTTGTCACTTTAATTTAATTAAATTATTTACGATGGAGTTAAAAGATTCGTAAATAAGATTATTCATATTTAAATTAAAATATAAAAAACAAAAAACCCTAATTAGCAAAATAAAAAGTGAATATTAAATTTAATTTGGAATAATTATTACATAACACATAGGAAATTCAATAATAAAAATTTGATTATATGCCCAAATCATTAAAATCTTAAGAGGTGTCATTACAAAAGTACATGATCAATATATATTGTTAAAACTTAAAATACAATAGATGGAATTAATTTATATATATATATAATATAAATGGACCCTAAATTTGGATCCATCCATATGAAATTTATTTTAATTTGCACTTTGTAGGCGGCAGGCTATGTGATTCCAACAAAGGATGATAAATAATAATAATAATATATTAATTCGTCAAGTTTAGGTATACATGTATTTATTAAGGGCCTATTGGGTATTATTTTTTATTTTTTATTTTTTAAAAATAAAAATAAGATTTTGAAAATTTTTATTTTCAAAATGTTTCTGAATAAATATGAAAGAAATAAAAAATAATAATTTTTTAAAAAATATTTTCTAATACTTATTTTTTGAAATTTGGAAAAAAAAAAAAAATTTCAGTGATACCAAACATCTCCTAAATTAAAATGTGTATACATATAAGCTTTAGAGTTTATAATTTTTTCGTCCTATATCAAGTAACTCGTTTAAAAATTAATTTTATATAAAGTCATCACTTCATTATTTTTTTTTTTATCACGTCACTTATAACTTTTAATTTTTATTATTTATGTAATCGTTAAAAATTTAGCTCATCTTCTTTTTTTTAGGGAAAATTTAGCTCATTTTTACTTTAATTTTAATATAGCACTCTAATCACACATCATATGCAGTAATTTACAATGTAAACATATATTTTTTAGCATAATTGATAAATAACTTATTATTAACATTATGAACCTATATTTATGTGATCACCAATTAAAAAAGTAATTAATTATAGTTTTATAATTACTTTTTTTCTTTTTCAAGTGTAACATAAAATTCAAATATCAATGAGTACTTAATTAAGTAGCTACTGAATCGTCTCTAAAACCAAAAGGTCTCGAAAACAAATTTACCACAAAAAAATTCATATATTTGTGAAGTACATCTTCTGTTATAGAACAGATGAAGCTTATCAGAAGAACATTAATTAATTACTATTGTGAAAGTCCAAGTGAATGATAATTTTTTTTTTAAATAAATTTAAATTTCATTAATCTGATTGAATACAAATTTCAATAAAAAAAATATATGATATATAATCAATTATCTAATAAAAATAAATTAATTCACGAATCGCAAATATTTAATAAAACATCAAATTGCCATATAATTGATTTTGAAAAATTACAACTGTAATAATGGAACAAATGAAAAGAGTTATTATCTATATTTAAACATATTATTATTTTTTATTTTTTATCTTAGTGTAGATCTAGTGATACAATGGAAAGTTTAAAAATATTTTTCTTACAAATGAAAGACTTATATCATTACATAAAATTAAAAAAAAAAAAAAAAAAAAACGTGAATAATGTACACATATTTTTTATTTGTGTTTTTACTTTTAAAAATTTATATGTATTCATGTAGCTAAAAACAAATTAATTCAAAACTGTAAGAATAATATTTAAATATAAAATTAATAATTTTAAAATATTGAAATACACATATACACATATTATTTATTAACTTTATTTGTATCAAACATAATAAAAAAAATTTACTTAAAAAAAAATACGTGTGTATTTATTTCGATTAATATATATTTTATATATGTATTGTCTAATATTGAAATTGTATATTAGAATTTCTAATCTAATCATATAAAAACAATTTATTAATCATCGAATTTATTTATTTATTTTGATAAGATGAGAAGAATTTCATTAAGAGAAATGAAAAAGGATACATAGAAACACGGGGTAAATCATACAAAAAAATATCAAATTTTGGTGATTCATACGATGTGAACACAAAAAATTTATTTTTCAATCAGAGTTCACTTAAAAATTTTCGGCCAAAACAAATCAGAATGGCTGACGTGGCATAACATGTCATCTCAGCTAATATGACTCAGTACGCCACGTCGGATCCACGTCAGATAAAGTTTAGTGACCACATTGAAAAAATACCAATTTTTAGTGCTTTTTGATATCATTTATATTTTTTGTTTTTTGATTCTTTTAATTTTTTTTTTTCATTTCAAAATATTCTTTTAATTATTTTTTATCAAAATATTTTTTTAATTCTTTTTAAGTGAAAATATTCTTTTAATTTAAACTTTATTTAATTTTTATAAATTCAAATAATAAATTTTCCCTAAAAATCAATCTATAAATTCAAAACCATTAGTTTTTTTTTATTCAAAATATTGTTTAATTTTTTTAAGTGAAAATATTTTTCTAATTTAAACTTTAGAAAGAAAATGAAAAATTATTTTGCCACATTAAAATTTAAATAAGTTATTTATTGATTTGAATATAAGACCATATAATAGATTTTAAATTTTAATTATTGAGTTATTGCCTTCTATGCAAGAACTTGTATAGATTATTGAGATCATCTAATTGATTTAATAGTCATTAATATATTAGAAGAATATCTTCTAATTTAATAAGTTTAAATTAGAAGAATATTTTCATTTAAAAAAATTTAAAAATAGTTTGAATGAAAAAAAAAAAAAAAAAAGTAACCAATGATTTTGGATTCATAGGTTGATTTTTAAGAAAAATTTATTGTTTGAATTTATGAAAATTAAATAAAATTTAAATTAAAAAATATTTTCACTTAAAAGAATTAAAATAATATTTTGATAAAAATAAAAAAAATAATTAAAAGAATATTTTGATAAAAAAAATTAAAAGAATATTTTAAATGGAAAAAAATAATTAAAAGAATCAAAAGCCAAAAAAATATAAATGACTTCAAAAATCACTATACTTTGATATTTTTTCAATGTGACCACTAAACTTCATTTGATGTAACCACCTAAATTAGATGGATGAGGTGACATGTTATATGATGTCAGCCATTTCGGTGGAGTTTTGATCGGAAACTTTCAAGTGATCTCTGATTGAAAAAAATAAAATAAATAAAAGTTTACGTATTCGCTGACAAAAAAGATTTCTTTTGTGATCACATTGCAAGAATTACCAAAGTTTTGTATTTTTTGTATAATCTACCCTAGAAGCATGCATCTAAGAGATGGGCTGCAAAGAGAGTGTTGCTAAGCCTTAACAAAAAAGAAAATAGAAGACAACAGACTAAACACATTATATCAACCAAGCCAGAAGACTTTCTGAACGATGGGTTGCTTGTTTGGCAAAGGTTTCAGCTACGAAATTACGCTCTCTAACAATGTGGTTAAATGTCACAGCTTGAAGTCTTGAAGCAAAGGTTTTTGCTTGGTAGAAAATGTCCCACCGTTTCCAAGGAATTGATGAGCAGTTCAAATCTTGGAGTAACCAGCTAATAGCATTTAAGGAATCAAATTCGATAATGAAATTTGCTATAATGATGTGTGGTGTTGATACTGAAATTTCAAAGGCTTTACAAATAGACCTGAGTTCAACTTCATTAGACTCCATAGTACCTGCAAGGAGGGAGAATATGTAAAGGGAATGCCTTTGATAATTTCTTAACACATTGATAGACTAGAATTATGTTACTAAAACTAAAAGCAATTTCTAATGTGTTGTTTGTGTTTTGATTTTCTTTATTTTTATTAATCTTCTATTTTGGTAGTTTGTTTCTAGTTTTCTTAGGTTTTTTGAAGGTTTAAATGTTATTTCAAAGAATTTAGAAGTTTGGAAGTCATGCGGATTGAAGTTCGAAGCAAGAAGGAAGAAAAGAGCATGAGAAGTAGGGCATCAGAGGATGCACGGCCGTGCATGAGTAATGTGCAAGTCGTGCACAATTTTTTGCTACTATTTGTAGTCATTTTCGACCCTAAGGAAGAAGGAACATGATGCACGGTCGTGCAGGGTAGAGATGCATGATTGTGCATGATCTAAAGAGTTGAGATTTCTATTTTTCTTCTACGATTTCACTCCTAATTCGAATCCATTTGAAGGGCTAACTTGTACCTCAATTTTTCAAGGATTCTAAGGATTTCATAAGCCTTCTAAACCTAGGATCTTTTATCTATAAATAGAGGAATAATGTCATTAGTTGGTATCAAATTTTATTCTCTCAATTCCTTTGTAAGTTTTCTTTAGAGATTTTAGGTTTTTCTTATAAGTTTTAGCAATAAAGAATTTCAAGATTGAAGACTTGGAGCTCCCCTCAATCCAAATTGTTCAAGAGTTTTTCTTCTTAACTTTGTTTATATATATATATATATATTTTATTTGATGTATATGTTTAGTTAATTTTGCATCATTTTATTGTTGTATAATGTTTTCTCAATTTTTTTCTTTTTATAATATTTTTTTAATAGTGAGTTAGTCATATTTATGAAATAAATTGTAGATCATGTCTATAATTTTTTAAAAAAATTAAATAGAGAGAAATTGCATTTTTAATAATACAATATACCTTTTATATACTCATAATATATCAAGAATATATTATTTGTTGTTATTATAATCATATTTAATGTAATTTTTTTTACAAATTTTGAAATAATAAATCAACCAACAACTTAATTCTTTCAAGTTTGACTAAAATATACTAAATATATATCAAATATATTGAATGAATACCATTTTGAATTAGAATATCAATTTTAAATATTTACCCAATATATACTCAAAATATACCACCAGTATACTATCATATACTCATAATATATTACGAGTAAACTATTTCGCTGAAGAACATAAAAATGTAAAAAAAAGTTGCTAAAAAATAATTTTTTGTAAAAAAAAAGTCAAAGAGCGTATTTTGTAAAAAATTAATCAAAGTTTAAAAATGTAATATTGAAGTATTTTCAATGTGTTTTTGTAAGGAAAAAATAAAATCCATGCAAATGGGACAGGCTTTCCCAAGCTGTCCCCTTTTACTGATTGGGCCCTGCCCAACAACAGGCGTGATGCTCGCATATTAGAATATTTTTGCAACAACTTTTGTTTCTACTTTGTTTAATGTTTAATATTTTAAATGTTTAAAATAAAGCACAAAAGAAGCCAAATATATATGTGATTCAAAGCTTAGTGTATTGCTTCAATTTCACCATTTTCACTATTTGATTGTAAATTTTTTTTTCTCAAAGAAAATAATTGCCGATATTAACAAGCCTAAAAGCCTAAAAAAGTAAAAAATTAGACCATACAAAATAAATTGATCCGATTAAACACAATCTTATTAATCAAATAATCAAGGTCTAAACTATTCAATTTTGAGTTTAACAAACTGGATTTGTAGTTCAATCATGACTTAATTTTATTGTAATTGAATTATCAAATTAAGTCAGATTGATTAACTGAATAATTTAACGAATCGATAAAATTTAATATGCATGATTATATTATGTTTTCTATTAAATTAAATTTAATTAGTTAAAAATTTAATTTGATAAATCGAATGTTCATCTCTTATTTTTAACGGATATGATAACAATTATTTTCACCTTTTTCAGTCTCTTAATAATCTCTTATACTATTGTGAATTCATTCATAAAATCAATGGTGGAATCAAGATTTGTTTTGGATGGAGATTTATTAAATAAATTAATTTAGAATTATAATTTATAAATATGAAAAAATATATACGTACATACATATTAAAAAAATTCACTAAATATTAATAAGAAGACCATATTTATATACTAGCAAAAATTTTATAATTTTTAAATTAATCATATTTCATAATTTCAATAGTATAATCTAACTATTTCAATAAACTCTTTATTGAAAACTAAAAAGTAGAAGTGTATTTCTTATAATTTTTTCACATTTCAATGCAGCACTTGTGAAAACTTAATTATAAAATTGTAAATTGTCTATTAAATAAAATATTATTATACTGAAAAGATAATAATAATAATAATAAAATGCTTTTAATGATAACAAAATACTTGAGTACAAAGAAAAAAAAAAATTAACCTTATCATTGTGAAGTTTTAAAAAAAAAATCCTTTTGAAAAAATAAAAATTATATATTCATTCATTACTATTATACATTATATTTCTCATGTCTTTTTTTTTAAGACATACAAAAGAATATATATAATGTATTTTAAAAAGGTGGTTTACGTTATAATTTTTTTTTTAAATGATGATATAATAATCATCATAATTTGTAAATGAATATTCTTAATTATGTTTAGTTACAAATAAATTTTTTTTATTTTAATATTTTAATTGTCATAATGATTATAATAGTTATTTTTATGAATCATAATCATTATATATTTTTTTCTTTCATTTATAAATATTCACTTGACAAAAAACATTAAATGAAAATATAATACAATTAAGATGATACATAACATAAAATTATTAAATTAATGAAAGTAACACATAATTTGTGTGTGTATACATAAAGATTTAATATTGATAAGATCTAAATACTGTTACCCATTTTTGAAGTATCTATAAATATGAATAATGTAACTAATATGAATAATCGATTAAGATCGAGTGATGTTCCTTAGGAATGAAAATCAAAATGGATAAGATGTCTGTGGCATATTGCTAATATGAATTTTGTTGTTTCTCACATTTATCATGAAGGAAATCATGTAGTTGATGCGCTTGCTTCCCTTGCTTTGTTAGTTTCAGCCCCACAATGGTGGAATTCCTACCCCAAATTTTGTTGTAATTTGGTGGATCATGATGGTATGAGTTTACCTTATTATCGTTTTAGCAGCTAAGCCAATTAGCTTAGTTTATTCTTTGATTGTATCTCTTTAACTTTCTTTTTTTGTTTGTACTCATTTTTATTTATTTTTAATAAAGTATTGGGTGAGGATTGTGATGTTGATGCTACGGAGATGTCAACCTAACTGAAATATCCTGGTGCACTGTCTGAATCTTCTTTTTTTCAAATTTATATAAAATAATAATAATAATAGGAATAATAAGAATATACATTACATACTAATGCCTCTTCTCTTTCATTAATTCTTAAATTCATCAATATATGTTGAAAGTATTTAAATTTATATTTATTAGGATAACTATTATAATTTTTTTAGGCCATAACAACTCATAATAAAATCATAAAATTATAATATAATTTAATGGAGTATCTATACTATATACTAAATCAATAGACAAAGAAAATCAATCTCATATTGTGGATAATCTCTATCTAAATCAATTAAAGTATCATAATATGTAATTTTGAAGAAAAAAAAATCATTTAATGAATCACATTTTAAAAAAGATAAAAATTTTGCATTTTATTTTAATGGTTTGCTATGTAATCTATCTATATATAAATA
>CATKHJ010711064.1:0-18145 GCA_949750685.1 Vernicia montana
TAAGGGGAAAAAATAAAACAGACAAAGCGATATAAAAGAAATTAAACTAAAAAGAAAATAAAAGCAAACAAAACAACAAAGGAAGCAAAACAAAATTCAAAATAAATAAATAAATAAAAGAAAATAAAATAAAATAAATACCTTGCAAGGACGAGGCTTGGGGACGTATGGATGAAGCGGATGACCGGATCTCAATTCCACCTTCTCGACTTGGCGGAACCACAGCCTTCGAACGGCTACTAAGACTGCGTTATTGGGACTCCCTCAAACTGATTTGAGGAGAGAAACCTCGAAACGACCATCCAAGAACCCAAAAGAAACTTTGAACTAAAAAAGGCACATTCTTTTTGAATCAAACCTTAAAAACTGCTTGCTTTTGATCAATTAGCTTGATTTAGCAAGTGGTGAGTGTCCTTTGAGAGCTGAAGGGGAGCAGGTTATATAGGGAGAGAGGAGAAGGTCGGACTACTCATTTCCCGATATAGGATCGCGAAAATGAAGCTATGACCGCATACAGCCATGCGGTCACCGCATGGGAGTATGCGTTCATAGACTGATGACCACATATGGCCATGCGGTGACCGCATGGGCCTATGCGGTCATGGGTCTCGCTTCAGCATGTTCAGTCCGTTTTCGCCCATTTTCGCTCGTTTCATATCCGTTTTATATGATTCCAGTTGCGTTGTGCTCGTTATTCAATCCCAGATGATCTAAGAATGATTTAGTGGCTTGAGAGATGGGTACTGGGTCCCGAGACTCGGATTCTCGATTTTTGGGATTCTGACAATTTCGGCTTTCGGAGGTCTGTTTACCGAGCCTAGGTGCCTCTAAGGTTTGGTTGTATACCAGAGGATGTAAAATTAAGGGTTCACACTCGTATTGTGCTACGAGAGGTAAATCTTTTACCACTATCCCTTTTGATTTTTGCATGATGTATTTTGGACCAAATTTGATTGTATCTTTATGGGAAATTCTTTGTGACCATAGACTTTGGATAAATTTTAAACCACCTTCGCCCACACTTCTGCCCCCAAATTGATCACATGGTAGGTATTTTTCCTTTCATTTATAATAATTTTCTTATAATTATAATTTTATTAGTTAATTAAGTTTTGCCTTGAATTCAAATTCGAAAACCTCCTAAAACTAAAAATAAATCCAACATCACATGGTAAAAACTTATTGGTAAGGTAATATTTATGGTGCTTTGAGCATATCTATTATAATAAAGTCGAATTTTCTTAATTTGAGATTTACCTTATTCATGATATTTTAATAATTTTCATTAATATATATGCATAGAATTCAAATAAGTTTTCTTTTTTCTATTTGTGATTAATTATCATTCATTTCTAGTTAATTTGATTAATCTCATTTAGTTGTGGTTAATTTTATTTTAATTATAATTAATTTAATTTTTAATTGACATATTGATATAATTTTCTGCAGATTATAACTCATTAATTTAAAAAAAAAGTATAATTAAAAGTTCATAGATCCGTTTCAAGAAAAATGTTAAACCACTTTATAATTTTTATACTTTTACCATTAAAAAGTTTAAATTATTGTCCATTAAGACAAGGCTAAACTTTATTTTTTTTACCATTACTAATCTATATCCACGTTAACTTTTTAAAAACAACTTGAAAAATAATTATAGGATGATAAATGAAAATTATAACATAAAAATGATTTAACATTTTTAATTAATGATTCAATAAGTGATGAGAATAAAATGTACCACATATTGTTGATGGAGGGTCTATCTCGTAGAGCTGAGGGATAGGGCCTGTAGACAAAGAAAAATGTGTCAGGAACTCCCCGGATCCGAGGCCCAATTTAGTTAGCTGGAGAAAGAGCTTTTTTAGGTGAGATTTTTAGAGAGAGAGAGAGAGATTCTATCTCTTTACCTTCTTCTTACCTATTTATAGGAGAAAAAAGGGACCCCCTATGTACACATGTCATTTGGCTATTGGAGGTTGTCACGACCCAACTTCTAAGTCACGACGGTCCTAGGGCATGGGTAGGCATAAGGCCACCGAAAACCTATAGACCCATACACACTATATGTCACGATCCGACTTTCGAGCCGCGACGATCCTAGGGCATGGGTAGGCGTAAGGCCACCGAAGACCCGTAGAAACCTTACAAAACAATTAACCATTCACATGCAATCACCCAAGATCAGAACCAAACAACCATACTATCCCATATCCATTAATAAGATTCAATATTCAAATACAATGTCATCTTCAATAGCTTAATGTTTAAAAGGCCCAAAAAGAATATTACTAATACATTTACCATGAAGCACCTAACTTGAATCATTATCTATACAAAAAGAATAACAGATTGAAATGAGCCTTTACATTGATCACTTGAGTTTCTGAGGGTGAAGAAGAAGAACGCCTTGGAAACTAAACTGATAAACTATAGCTCACCTGAAAAATGGAATCACTAATGAGATAACACAGTGAGTAAAGATTATACTACCATAACCTCGAAGCTTGGTTAATCAAGGTTGGTTTACAATAACAGTTTATGGTTCATATCAATCAATATCAATAATCAATCGGTTCAATAATAACAAACAATTGGATTCAATAACAACAAATGATAGGTTCAATATCAATAATCATTTAGTTCAAATTCAATAACCAATCGGTTCAATAGTAACAAACGATTGGAGGCAATAACAATAACATATCATGTTCAGCAGAATCATATCAGTACAGTAAGAGTGTTAAGTAACTATGTCTTAATGTTCTCCATAAATGGCATTATGCTCAAGGCATTACCGAGAACTGAGGCATAAAACTTACTCATCATATCAATATCGAGGTAGAGGTTCATCTTTACAGAGCATACCCTCATCTCTATGCAAGATTAATCAGATTTCACGGCTAAGGCCACAAGCCCTCCCTAGCTAGGACATGGATACTTTCCTCTATCCACCGGAGTATATTGTGCACAACGCCTGATGTTTTACCCCACATCAGAATTAAGGATTTCTACTTTTGGTTTACAATCATATAAGGTATACAATAAACATGGATTATCAATGGATCAATAAACATGGTATCAATTCAATATCAAAGAGGATTATCAATTGGGTTCATGTAGATAGTAAAACAGGATATTCAATCATCAATTATCAATAGAGTAATTTGGTGGTCATGAAAGAATTAGGCATTTATGCCTTAGGGTTCAAACACAACCATAGTAGTATAATAATCACTCACCTCAACAATGACGAATCCAAAATGATTTGATATCACTCTTCATAATAATCAAAAGTGATGGGCATCTCCACAATCACCTTCTCCTCATGGTTCTCAATGAGAATCTATAATAAATCCGAATAGAAATAACAATAAATCAATCCCTTCCAATCATAATTCACCTAAGTCTTATACCCCTATCAATCTAGCATACTAATCAGAGAATTAGGAGTGTGCTGAAAATGCCTCACCTATAAAAGGTACGCCCAAGGGTACGGGCGTACCATTTAAAAAAAATTTAGTAGCTAGGATATGCCCAGAGGTACGGGTGTAACTCTGGCTGTACCATTAACCTGCCATCTAGAAAGAAGGGTACGCCCAGCAGTACGGGCGTACCCTTGCCCGTAGCCCACTTCTAGGCAAGAATTTCGGGAAAAGCCCTTAAATGATTGAAGGAAAGGTAAATCCACACCCTCAACACCAAGATTAGCCAACAAAAACTTCTATATCATGCCAATACCTTATAACTTAACTCATATCATCAATCAAAACATAGAATCAACAAAAGATTCTATAAACTCATAAATCAAACCCATTACCATAAAAAATGTGAAAGTTTGATATCTTCTTTGGAAAACCATTTTCACACATTCAACATGCTTAGATCATGATTATAAATCATTATCTAATGACATCTTCAACAAAGAAATTCCCTTCTTGAAGAAACCCATTTGGGTAAACCAAAAGAAAAGGGAAGAAGAAGAACAACACCCAAATCAACAATATATAAAACAAGATCCATTTAAAGAAAATGGTTTAGATCATTACCTTCGAAGTTTTTCTTTAATGGAGATTCAATCTTTGACAATGAAGAAAGAAGAAGAATGAGAAGAAGAAATGAAGAAGAAGAAGAAAGAAAGAGTTTTGCTCTTGATTGTTTTTAGAGAAAAGAGGAGAACAAAAGTAAGTTGTCTAAGTTCATTGAACTTAGACAAAATATATGAAGCTTGGGTTAGTGGAAAGTGGCACTTTCCACTAGCTCAATTTCTAATACAATAAAGATTCAATTGATGTACCCTTACTCAATCATGCTATACAATATGCACATGCAATCAATTAAAAACTCATATATGAATATTTGGGGTATTACATTCTCCCCTCCTTATGGAAAATTCGTCCTCGAATTTACATAGTACAAATGATGAGCATAGCCTACACAATTATACAAAGAACAAGTGAGGATACTTGTGCATCATATCTTGTTCATCTTCCCAAGTACATTCATCATAATCATGATTCTTCCAATGAACTTTCACCAATATTATTTCCTTATTCCGAAGCTTCTTTACTTGTCGATCAACGATTGAGATTGGAACTTCTTCATATGACAAGTCCTTTTCCACTTCTACTGCTTGATGTTGAAGAATATATGACGGATCCGGTACATATTTTCTTAACATCGACACATGAAACACCGGATGCACATGAGCTAAGCTTAAAGGAAGAGCTAACCTATAGGATACATTGCCAATTCTATCCAATATCTCAAATGGCCTAATGTACCTTGGCAAAAGTTTACCCTTCTTTCCAAATCTCATCACACCTTTCATAGGAGAGATCTTTAAAAATACATGGTCTCCTATAGAAAAGTTGACATCCTTTCGCTTCGGGTCCGCATAGCTCTTTTGCCTGCTGAAGGCCGACTTCAATCTTTCTCTAATGATTGTCACTTTCTCTAAAGTTTCCTTAATCAAATACGGCCCTTCCACATGCTTGTCACCGACTTCCATCCAACATACCGGTGATCTACATTTTCAACCATACAATGCTTCATACGGTGCCATGCCGATGGTGGAGTGATAGCTATTGTTGTAGGCAAACTCTATCAAAGGTAAGTACTTGTCCCAATTCTCACCAAAGTCAAGCACACACATACGTAACATATCCTCCAAATTTTGTATGGTTCGTTCGGATTGTCCATCTGTTTGTGGATGAAAAGCAGTGCTGAAATTCAACTGTGTTCCCAGAGCTTCTTACAACTTTTGCCAAAATCTAGAGGTGAATTGAGTACCTCTATCTGAGATGATGGATATTGGCACTCCATGTAAGCTCACTATCTTGTCCAAATACAACTGAGCATACTGAGCTGTAGTGTAAGTGGTCTTCACTTTTAGAAAATGGGCTAACTTGGTTAATCTATCCACAATCACCCAAACAGAATCAAAACCCCTTGAAGTCCTTGGCAATCTGACTACAAAGTCCATCGTGATAAGTTCCCACTTCCATTTTGGCAATTAAATCTCTTGTAGAAGACCTGAAGACTTCTGATGCTCAAACTTGACTTGTTGACATGTCAAACAAGAAGACACAAAAGTAGCTACATCTTTCTTCATACCAGGCCACCAATAACAATCTCTCAAGTCATGAAACATCTTGGTTGTACTCGGATGAATACTATATGGAGCTTGATGTGCCTCTTTCATATCCTTTCCTTGGGCTCATCCACATTTGGTACACATAACCGATTTCCTTGCATCAATACATTTTCTTTCAACTGGAATTCTACTGCTTGACCTGCTTGCACTTCTTTCTTCAACTTAACCAATTAAGGATCACTGTCTTACACTGCCTTTATCTCATCAATCAACAAAGGTCTTACTTGAAAGTGTGCCATAAGTACTTGAGATTCAAAAATCTCCAATTTCAACCCTTTGTTGAACAATTCTTTCAATTCCTTAACCAACGGCTTCTTCCCTGATGCAATGTGAGCTAGGCTTCCCATTGATTTTCGACTCAAAGCATCCGCAACAACATTAGCTTTGCCCGGGTGATAGTGAATCTACTAGTCATAATCTTTTAACAATTCTACCCATCTCTTTTGCCTTAGGTTCAATTCTCTTTGCTTTAAGATATACTGGAGACTCTTGTGATCGGTGTAAATTTCACACTTCTCACTATATAGATAATGTCTCCATATCTTGAGAGCAAAGATCACCGCTGCCATCTCCAAATCATGCATAGGATAGTTCACTTCATGGTTCTTTAACTGTCTCGATGCATATGTAATGACTTTTTCGTGTTGCATAAGGACACATTCCAATCCTACTCTTGAAGCATCACAGTAGATTGCAAACCCTTCTGTTCCTTCTGGTAATGCAAGCACTGGAGCTATAGTAAGACATGTCTTGAGTTGTTGAAAACTCTTCTCATATTCATCATCCCAAATGAACTTCACTTTCTTTCTAGTTAACTTCGTCATTGGCGAAGCTATCTTGGAGAAATCTTTAACAAATCTCCTATAATAACCTGCCAAACCAAGGAAACTACGGACCTCTGTCACATTTATCGGTCTAGGCCAACTTGACACTGCTTTAATCTTCTTCGGGTCAACTTTGATTCCATCCTTGCTAACTACATGTCCTAGAAAGCAAACATAATCGAGCCAAAACTCACACTTCGACAGTTTGGCATACAATTTATGCTCCCTCAATGTCTGCAATGCAACTCTCAAATGCTCTTCATGTTCTTCTTTGTTCTTGGAGTAAATGAGAATGTCATCAATGAAAACTATCACAAATTTATCCAAGAAAGGCTTGAACACTCGGTTCATTAAATCTATAAAAGCCATAGGAGCATTGGTTAAGCCGAAAGGCAACACCGTGAACTAGTAATGGCCATATCTTATTCTAAGGGCAGTTTTGCAAATATCCTCATTCTTAATCTTGAGCTGATGATAGCTCGATCTGAGGTCAATCTTAGAAAAGCAACTTTCCCCTTGCAACTGGTCAAACAAGTCATCAATCCTTGGTAAAGGATACTTATTCTTGACCGTTAGCTTATTCAATTGCCGATAGTCAATACAAAGTCTCATGGAACCATCCTTCTTCTTTACAAAGAGGACCGGTGCACCCTATGGCGAACTACTTGGTCTGATAAACCCCTTGTCCAAGAGATCTTGCAACTGTGCTTTCAACTCTTTCAATTCTGTGGGTGCCATTCGGTATGGAGGAATGGACACGGGTTGGGTGCCTGAAAGAAGTTCAATGTTGAACTCTATTTCCCTCTTCGGTGGCAATTTAGGCAACTCATCAGGAAACACATCCGAAAACTCACTAACTACTAGTATTTGATTAACCTCAGTAGGAGTGTTTTGTGTATCCACTACATGTGCCAAATAACCCCTGCATCATTTCCTCAATAATCTTCATGCCCCAATTGCAAATATGAGATTAAAAGGAATGTTACTTCTATCTCCTTGGTACACAAACACATCTCCTCCATCTTTCTTGAATTCTATTGTCTTCTCTCTACAGTCAATGTGTGCATAGTGTTGAGACAACCAATCCATGCCAAGTATTACATCAAACTCTAGAACTTCTAATTCAACCAAGTCACTCGGGAGCTTTCTCCCATCAATCTCAACTATACATGTAGAGTACTCATAATTCACATCTATAATTTCCCCTAGAGGTGTAGACACTTTTAAAGAAACTTTCATTTTCTCTCTACCCTTCCCCAATTTTCTTGCGAAACTCGATGACACAATTGAATGTGTGGCACCGAAATTAAATAAAACTCGTGCATGTATGCCTTGGATAGGAATAGTACCTATGACAATGGTGTTAGCTGCTCTGGCTTCCTGCTGATTCATTGCGAATACTCTTCCATTTACCTTCTCTTCAGCAGTGAGTCTAACACCGGATGATTGGCCTGTCTCTCTTCCACGGCTATAAGAACTCTGTGCTTCCAATCGAGCCATCTGAACCATAGGTTGTAAGGCTGTAGGTGAGCTGTGTTGCCCTTTTCTGTGAGGATACTCTCTAACATAGTGGCCCATCTGACCACAACCCATACATGCCCCAGTGGCAAGCCTACAAGTACCTATATGATTTCTCCCACAGGTAGGACAAGTGGGAATAGTGAACCCATGTTGTGGAAGTCTTGGTGTACTGAAATTTTCCGATGCAGAAGCCATAGAAATGTTGCGGGTTTGGCCTCTCCCTTGGCCTCCCCTTCTAGATTGACTCTGCATAGAAGAAGGAGTTAGAACCTCTGTTGCTTGCATCTGAGTACTATTCCCCTTTCCTTTGCTTTGATTATCTTGCCCCTTACTTTTGTTCTTATGCCTCTAGTCTCTTTCTGCTCTAGCCGCTCTCTCGGTCTTTTGCCTTGCCTCTATCAATTTAGCCTTATCAATCAACTTGACCAAAGATGGGAAATCCACAGAGAGAAAAGCATTATATAGAGGCACTATCAACCCTATCTGAAATCTCTGTACACGGCTAGCCTCAGTAGGGACGATGTAGGGGGCAAATTTGCTAAGGCGATTGAACTCCCTAGCATATTCCGAGACAGACATTCCTGGCTTCTGTCTCAACTGCTCAAACTGTAGAGCTCTATTCTGCCTTTCCCCTTCAGCTTGAAATTGGTCCATAAACTCTTGCTTAAAATTAGCCCATATAGGAGGATCATCACCATAAAACCTCTCTTTAATATCCCTAGTATACCAATCCCAAGCACCCCTCTCAAGCTGGAGACCTACCAACTCGATTACCCTTGTGTCAGAATAAGGTAATCATCGGACCAACTTATCCATTTTGTCAAGGAAGTCTTGAGGTTCTTCACCTTCCTCACCCTTAAATTTCAGAGGCTTAAGTCTTTTGAAGTCTTGAATAGAGACTCCACCCTCATTAATTACTTTTCTCTCCCTCCTAACATACACAGGGACTTGTGGAGGTGGAGGAACTCTAGCTTCTCTAATTACTGGTGGTTCCCTAGGAGGAGGTGGAGGAGCTTGTTGAACTTCCCTCAAAGCTTGATTTTCCTCCCTCAATTGCCTTATCTCCTCCCTCAAGAGTTCAATGGGATCGACTTGAGGAGGTGGCATATATTCATCTTCATCTTATTCAACTCTCTGCCTATTTCTAGGTGGTTCTTCTCAAATAGATGCAGCATCAGATGCCGCTCTTCTTTTGGGACGTTGAGGTCCCCTACGAAGAGGAGGACGTCCTCTTCTTGGTGGCATCTATATGATAACATGTAACTCATATAAGATTTCTTAACACATATGGATAACGCGGAATTGCATATAAACGATGACTTCAATTGACAATAAGGAATTTCTTATGCTTCATGGTAATTCTTATACTATACAACTCATATAACTTATTAGAGTCTAGTCTAGACTTTAGCTTACACTCTGATACCAACTTTTTCATGACCCGACTTTCAAGCTGCGACGATCTTAGGTCATGGGTAGGTGTAAGGCCACCAAAGAACCGTAGGAACCTTACAAAATAATTAACCATTCACATGCAATCATCTAAGATCAGAACCAAACAACCATACTATCCCATATCCATTAATAACATTCAATATTCAAATACAATGTCATCTTCAATAGCTTAATGTTTAGAAGGCCCAAAAAGAATATTACTAATACATTTACCATGAAGCACCAAACTTGAATCATTATCTATACAAAAAGAATAACAGTAAGAAATGAGCTTTTACATTGATCACTTGAGTTTCCGAGGGTGAATAAGAAGAACGCCTTGGAAACTAAACTGATAAACTATAGCTCACCTGAAAAATAGAATCACTAATGAGATAACGCAGTGAGTAAAGATTATACTACCATAACCTATGAAGCTTGGTTAATTAAGGTCGATTTACAATAACAGTTCATGGTTCATATCAATCAATATCAATAATCAATCGGTTCAATAATAACAAATGATTGGATTCAATAACAACAAATGATAGGTTCAATATCAATAATCATTTAGTTCAAATTCAATAACCAATTGGTTCAATAGTAATAAATGATTGGAGGCAATAATAATAACATATTATATTCAGCAGAATCGTATCAGTACAATAAGAGTGTTAAGTAACTATGTCTTAACGTTCTCCATAAATGGCATTATGCTTAAGGCATTACCGAGAACTGAGGCATAGAACTTACTCATCATATCAATATCGAGGTAGAGGCTCATCTTTAAGGAGCATACCCTCATCTCTGTGCAAGATTGATCATATCTCTCGACTAGGGCTACAAGCCCTCCCTAGCTATGACATGGATACTTTCCTCTATCCACCGGAGTACATTGTGCATAATGCCTGATGTTTTACCCCACATCAAAATTAGGGATTTCTGCTTTCGGTTTACAATCATATAAGGTATACAATAAACATGGATTATCAATGGATCAATAAATATGGTATCAATTCAATATCAAAGAGGATTATCAATTGGGTTCATGTAAACAGTAAAATAGGATACTGAATTATCAATTATCAATAGAGCAATTTGGTGGTCATGAAAGAATTAGGCATTTTTGCATAGGGTTCAAACACAACCATAGTAGTATAATAATTACTAACCTCAACAATGAAGAATCCAAAATGATTCGATATCACTTTTCACAATAAGCAAAAGTGATGGGCATCTCCACAATCACATTCTCCTCTTGGTTCTCTATAAGAATCTATAATAAATCCAAATAGAAATAACAATAAATCAATCCCTTCCAATCATAATTCACCTAAGTCTTATACCCCTATCAATCTAGCATACTAATCATAGAATTAGGAGTGTGCTGAAAAAGCCCCACCTATAAAAGGTACGCCTAAAGGTACGGGCGTACCATCCTGCCCATACCATTTAAAAAAATTCCCGTAGCTAGGGTACGCCCAGAGGTACGGGCGTACCCCTGCCCGTACCCTAAAGGGCACTTACAGAAACAATGGTACGCCCAGAGTTATGGGCACACCTCTGGCCGTACCATTAACCTGCCATCCAGAAAGAAGGGTACGCCTTGTAATATGGGCGTACCTTTGCCCGTACCTCATTTCTGGGTAAGAATTTCGGGAAAAGCCTTTGAATGATTGAATGAAAGGTAAATCCACACCCTTAACACCAAGATTACCCAACAACAACTTCTATATCATGCTAATACCTCATAACTTAACTCATATCATCAATCAAAACATAGAATCAATAAAAGATTCTATAAACCCATAAATCAAACCCATTATCATTAAAAATGGGAAAGTTTGATATCTTCTTTGGAAAACCATTTTCACACATTCAACATGCTTAGATCATTATTATAAATCATTATCTAGTGACATCTTCAACAAAGAAATTCCCTTCTTGAAGAAACCCATTTGGGTAAACCAAAAGAAAAGGGAAGAAGAAGAACAACACCCAAATCAACAATATATAAAACAAGATCAATTTAAAAGAAATGGTTTAGATCATTACCTTCGAAGTTTCTCTTTAATGGAGATTCAATCTTTGATAATGAAGAAAGAAGAAGAATGAGAATAAGAAATGAAGAAGAAGAAGAAAGAGAGAGTTTTGCTCTTGATAGTTTTTAGAGAAAAGAGGAGAACAAAAGTAAGTTGTCTAGGTTCATTGAACCTAGACAAAACATATAAAGCTTAGGTTAGTGGAAAGTGGGACCCACTTAAAAACTCATATATAAATATTTGGGATATTACACTATACAATCCAATACAGTATCATGCAACTAAACTATAATTATCTCATGACATCACATCATATCATAACCCAAGATCAAAACCTGAGTACTTATACACTTATTCTTCTCATCACATGCTTATCAACCGAATCATAATATTTATCAATTAACTCATATATATATACTCTTTCCATATAACTCTTATAACATACACAACAATTACAATACTCTTTTACACCCATGGAGCTACTAAAATAACTTTAACATATACATGTACACATATATCAATTGGAACTTTACTTTAATAAGAAAATCCCTAAGTGAAAATTGATGCTTGAGGAACCACTTGCTCACTATGCTGCTTTCCTGGAAAAATGGAATCACTAATGAGATAAAGCAGTGAGTAAAGAATATACTACCATACTTGTGAGATTAGGTATTTCGAAGCTAGCTCACAAAGATGGCTCATGCTTACTTATCACTTAGCTCATATACTTGTATTCATGAAATGAAGGATATAAGAATCATATAACCATGATCTTTAATGTTCGAAGATGTATGATTTATCTTTGGAACTTGGACTCAACTATGGAGTATCCAATTTAGGCATATATGATTTCTTGTGACTTTTAACTTATGGATGTTTGAGTCTTATAATCTCATAGACATGTTTTATAATACTTTGGATTAGGGATCTTATACAATTGATCTTTAGAATAATAGTTTATTTAGGTAGACTTTGGTATTACATAGATAAACATATATAAATATAAGTTATTAAAACTATGAGGTACTTTAGAAACTATAATGTTCTTTGGTTTTATTAAAACCTGAATATGTTTACTTTAAAATCACTTAAACAAAATATATAATAATTCTTTATTCATATAAGATTTGAAATAGAGAGTAACATACGTCACATATAGGATTTGGAAGTTTAGTAAAACTTATACATTTATGCTTTTGGAAATACATATATAAATATAGGTCTTTTAATCAAATACTTATTTTCAAATAGCTTGAAAATTCAATAATTCACATATATCGTAAAAGAATATTAGATTTAAAATACTAGATACTTTGAGTTTAGTATTAAAGGAACATAATATAATTAAAATACGTACATATATACAAAAGAGGTTTTGTATACTCTAACTCATACAACTTTGGATAACATAAATATTTATATGCCATAAATGTCAAGGTCGATGACATATAGGCGATTTGACTTAGAAGGCAAAAGACATATAGTTATTTTGTTTCAGGGATCAATTGACTTCATATCACTGTATTTCTCATTGTCAAATAGGGTTACATATCCATGGGTCTTACAATCGATTGGCTTGGTCTCAATGAAAGAAAGAGCTCATAACTCATAACTTATCAATAGGGTTTAGCAGAGATCATCACATGTATTAGGGCAGAGGCATTATAGCATACCCGAAGCAGAGGTTCCCTTATGAACATGCTCCCATAACTCATAATTGGGACAGAGGCACTTGTGGCATGTCCGAAGTATAAAGCTCCCTTATAGTTGGGCTAGAGGCACGTATTTTGGCATAACCCGAAGTAGAGGCACTCATGTGAGCGTACTCCCATACCTGTGTACACAGTCCATATGCTTGTAACTTATAAGATCTCTTGCACATATCTCTTGGTTCATATAGAAGGAATCAATGGTACTCATGACTCAAATGGCTCATATGGTTTATGAAAGGAATATCAATATTTATGGGGTTCATATAGTTCTCATGGTTATTTCAATGGCTTTCAACTTGTGGTACAATCTCATGGTCATGGTACTTTTAGAAATAGGTACATTCACATACACATATACTTATACTTATCATTTAGGAACTTATAACTTATAACATATAACATATATTCGTACTTATCACTTTTGGAAAATATATAAATTGACTTTGTAAACCTTTAAGGATTTTCAATTAATTCTCATGAAGGGATTATTGAGAGTTTAATAGTGAACAATATATATTTTATACTTATGAATTTCAAATACATTTGGCTTGCGAACAATCATTTACATGTAACATATAACAAGTGTCAAATGAACACATTGTTCTCATGATAGCATATAGCCTAAGAATTTTGGAACAAGCACAAAGGCCTCATATGAATGAACAATATGATTAATATAATTCATGAACAATATGAATTATCTCATAGTACAAGAAATTATATTCTTTGTGGCACATACAATGAAAAAAGCATTAGAAGCCTTTATGGTTCAAATACAAATATAGTAGTATATTTTCTACTCACCTCTTGTTATTCCTTTCCAATGCTTATATCACCATTGTCATACATGAAACTCATCATTTCTTTGACTCATCTTGCCTACACATGAAATTCCAATTCACATATTAACTATACTTCATGTAACCTTAGCCTTATAACTTGTTTTCTTCAAATCTAATTATAGATTCTCAATTCTTACTCTTAACTATCAATTATCTCTTAACCATTTACAAAATACCCAAACTTGACTCTAGGGTTAACATATATTATGATTTTTATGAATCTAGATCCATAAAACTCATATCTTGCAATCAATGCTATAAACATCATCTATTAAACTCATAATTAATTATTAAACCTTAATCAAACAAAGCTTAAATAGAAAATAAAAAATTAGAAGATTTACCTCAACAATTTCCTTTTAACCTCAAATCCATAGATCTTCCAAATCAAGAATAAATCTTCTTAGATCTTGTATATCCTTTGATATCTTGAGTATAAAAGACTAATCTTAGCCTTAGAGAAACATATATAAAGTTTGATAGGGTTTGGGGCTGCTAGGGTCAGAGAAATTAAAGAAAAATCAGATTTCTCAGACTTGGGCTGCTGCTGCCTTTTTATAGCCCTGATGGACGTCGCGGTCGCGATATGCCAGTCACGGTCGCGATTCTTATATTGCGGTCGCAACTTGCTCATTGCGGTGGCGATATAGTATTGTTCAAGTGACTGTTCCTTCTGATATCGCAGTCGCTACACACAGGTCGCGGTCGAGATTCTCTTTCAGCCAATTTCCTAATTTCAGGCAGAAAGGTTCACGGCCGGCTTCGCGTCTAAGGTTGCGGTCACAACTCTCTATCGCGGGTGCGATTTATGTCTTGCAGTCCCACTTAACAAATTAACCTTCAATCCTTATTCATTCATACATGTGGACTATTACTCATACATATGGTCAACAAGTAATCTTCATGAATTTGGGTATTACGATATCCTTGCATTTCCAATTCAATCCGACATGACACTTGGAACTCACTTGGCTTAGTTCGCGAAAAATTCACACACAATCTCATAGCATGGAAACCCTCATACATTATTCATCCATACTTACTACATAGAAGGCTAATATATAGTTGGGGTATTATAGAGGTCATTTTTTGTCCTTATTAGAAGCCCCCTACTACCTAGTTTGATCGAGCGTATCGAAGAGAGGGCTAAGGGAGTAGATATATCCTCTTATTGTAATAAGATTCTTCTATGTTGTAGATAAAATAGCCAATTTGATGGCATTTGGTGAGCTCAATACTAAGATTGTTGTATGTCTAAATGGGGGAGGTGAGCGGAGGAGCTTGATATGAAGGAAACTAGATTCCTTAATAGAGAAGTGCAAGCTGAGGAGCTCGAAGGAGCTCAATGTAGATGTAGCTCTATGCATAAACAAAGAGGCGAGCTGTATGATTGCCATATCATGGTGTGGTCTTATGATTTTCATGGCTTCAGGTCTTCGACGCCACGATACTTGGACTTATAGATTCCAAGTAGCTTCAAGTATTCAAGTCCTCAAGTCTTCTAAATAGCTTTAATATTGTTTTTCCTTCAATGTCTTTGAATAATATGCCTTTTTGAGGAAGCTCTTAGCAAATAGCATACCTCACTGAGACGTCTTATATAATATTCCTTACTGATAGAGGACTTGGATAAAAACTACCTCTCTGGTGGAGGACTTAGATAATTTGGCATGTTGATAGAGATCTTTGGATGATTCAACTCATCAATCAAGAACTTTAGAAGTTCGCCTCACTAATATAGGCCTTTAGATAGTTTGCCTCATCAATTAAAGATTTTAGAAGTTCGCTTTGTTGATAAAGGGCTTTAGAAATCATGCCTAGTGTATAGGAATTTATAAAACCTTCCTTGTCAATATAGAACTTATATAATAAGGTCCCTCAATTGACAAGGACTTTAGATAATAATGGACCTCATCGGATGAGGACTTAAGAAATCCACCTCGTTGATAAAGGTCTTCGAATAATATGCCTCGTCAATAGAGGATTTTGTAAATCCACCTTGCTTGGAGGTTTTCAAATAACGTGCCTCACGTAGAGGACTTTAGAAAACCACCTCACTTGGTGGTCTTCATATAATGTGCCTTCTCAATCGAGGTCTTTATATAATAATATGCCTTGTCAATTGAGAACTTTGGATAATAATATGCCTCATTAGATGAGGTCTTAAATAATATGATGTCTTATCAAATTAGGTCTTAGAAATCACATCTCGTTCATAGAGGACTTTAGAGAAAACCTACCTTACTCACGGAGGACTTAGAAAAATCATGCCTTGCTCACGGAGGACTATTAAAGAAAACTTGCCTAGCTCATAGAGGACTTGAGAAATCTACCTCACATAGAGGACATTAGAGAAAACCTGCCTCGCTCATGGAGGACTTTAGAGAAATCTTACCTCGCTTACGGAGGACTTTTAGAGAAAACCTGTCTCGCTCATGGAGAACTTGAGAAATCTGCCTTGCATAGAGGACTTTAGAGAAAACCTACCTCGCTCATGAAGGACTTTAGAGAAATCATACCTCGCTCACGGAGGACTTTAGAGAAATCATGTCTCGCTCATAGAAGACTTAGAGAAATCATGCCTCACTCACGGAGGACTTTTAGAGAAAACCCGCCTCACTCACGGAGGACTTAGAGAAATCAT
The DNA here is from genome assembly GCA_949750685.1 of Vernicia montana. Lineage (NCBI taxonomy): Eukaryota > Viridiplantae > Streptophyta > Magnoliopsida > Malpighiales > Euphorbiaceae > Vernicia > Vernicia montana. Next base: position 16,676 of record CATKHJ010711064.1, read on the forward strand.
GCCTCGCTCAATAAGGAATTTTAGAGAAAACCCGCCTCACTCACGAAGGACTTATAGAAATCATGTCTCGCTCACAGAGGACTTTTAGAGAAAACTTGCCTCACTCATGGAGGACTTAAATAATAATATACCTTTTCTATCGAGGACTTAGAATTCACCTCCCATAGAGGTCTTCAAATATTGAGCCTCGCTGAGGGAAGTCCTTAAATAATATGCCTTGTCTATCGAGGGCTTTTAATAATCTACCTCACTTAGAGGTCTTAGAAATCCACTTCGCTCAGAGATCTTCATATAATATGCCTCGCCAAATGAGAACTTAAATAATAATCTACCTCACTTGGAGGTTTTTAGAAATTCACCTCCAGATGTCTTCATATAATATGCCTCGCTAAATGAGAACTTAAATAATAATCTACCTCACTTGGAGGTTTTTAGAAATTCACCGCACCTAGAGGTCTTCAAATAATGTGCCTTGCCGAGAAAGGTCTTTTAAATGATTTGCCTCATCTATCGAGGACTTTAGAAATCCACCTCATCTGGAGGTCTTTAGATAATTTGCCTAACATAGAGGACTTTTAAATAATTTCCCTCACTTGGAGGTTTTTAGAAATCCACCAAAGCATCTATTTTCATTGTCTGGTTGACTAATCTATGATATTAATTTGAGATGGAGTTTCGACAAATTAGCTTTGAAATCATGAAGTACGTACGAAATGCGGGCTACTAGTCTGTTCAGGGTCACTGCGGCGCGTAGGGTCCACTCGTCGGTGACCAGCCAGAGACGCGCAGAGGATGACGGTGGCAGACGATGGTACTACTTACACCGGTCGATAGATCTTGAGCCACTGATCCCAAAGATGTCGGAGGTGTTGCTTCACTCTCATAAAATTCATCAAAAAACACTTGGGAAGGTTCGAATGGCCGGAAATGTCACACCCCACTTCGGGCGATGCGACAGTCCTAGGGCATGGGTAGGCATAAGGCCACCAACCACCCGTAAACATGACTTCCACATACGGCATCATTGCATCTAATACACACACATCCCCAAGGTCTCAAATTGAACATACATATTCACATAATCTCCATACATACTTAACATACATAGATTCTTACAAGAACATATCATGATACTCATATAATCCCATATCATAAGTGAATATATATAACTTGTTGCTCGATATTTCCAATGAGGCCAAAATAATATCTCTCCCTTACACACACATGGAGCATGTAGAATAAACTTCAATTTCAAAATAATCAAAGGAGAAATTACATTAATTAATCAACTTGGTTCTCTAGGAAGGAGGATGCCTGAAGAACCGAACCGATGAACTTCTATTCTCCTGGAAAAATGGAATCACTAATGAGATAAAGCAGTGAGTAGATAATATATCATTATACCTTTCAACTGGGGTTATCATATTATAAGAATAATTCAAGGCTAGGTTTCATAATACATAAACATAT
>CATKHJ010711186.1:0-10139 GCA_949750685.1 Vernicia montana
ATTACAATTCCAGCACAATTAATTACTACTTTGATCCATATAGAATCCACTATCTAGATTTCATGGCAAATGCCAATCATCTTTTAATCACTTATCAACTTATCATATACATATCAATCCCATATACTTATTCACATATACAATAACATATCATCATAAGCATTAATTCAATTTCATAATCATGTAATCAATTGTTCATAAGGTTAGGGTATTACAATATCCTTAACAGAGTTCCCTCCAAATTTGTTCCTACTACTTCATATGAGATATAGTATAATAGGAAACCAAGTTTTAAACATGTTTAGATTTGGGGGTGTACAACACACATTAAAAAGCTGAAAATAGATAATCAGCTCGGCACATCTTCACTGTTGGTTGCGAAGCAACAGTAGTTGTTCTTTGCTCCCCTCTCATAGGATAGTCCTTAATGAAATGCCCTACTTGCCCACACTTATGGAAAACTCCCGTAACTCTGAGACAAATTCCTCTATGCCTTTTGCCACAGGTAGTACAGTTGTAAACAACTTGGTTCTGTTGTCCTGATCGATAGGTGCTCACATTTTCGGGTGTCGACGCTATAAATACACTAGTAGCTTGATTTCTACTCTTATTTCCTCCCCGGGACTGATATTGAGCAGTAGTAGGAGCAGTATGCTCTCTAACCTGAGTATTTCCACCCCGTTGTTGACTACTTTGGCCTCTATTTTTATTCTTCTTCTATTCTCTTTCAGCCCTCTAAGCTTTGTCTGCCTTGTGTCTTGCTTCCATCAGTTTAGCTCTATCAATTAGCTTAGCCATAGTGGAGAAATCTATGGCCACAAGCACATTATAAAGTGGGACGATCAAACCTCTTCGGAATCTATTAATCCGGCTTGCTTCCTTAGGCACGATATGCGGGGCATATTTACTAAGTCTTTTAAATTCTCAGGCATAGTCGGACACGGACATACCAGATTTATACTTTAATTGTTCAAACTGAAGTGCCCGGTTCTGTCTTTCCCCTTCAGTTAAGAATTCATCCAAAAGTTCTTGTTTGAATTCAGCCCAACTAGGCGGTTCGTCCCCATACAACCGATCTTCAATATTCTTCTGAAACCATTCCCACGCTTCTTTCTTGAGTTGCATCTTTACCAACTCAATCACATTTTCATTCGAACATGGCAATCTTTGTGCTATCTTGTCCAACTTATCCAAGAATTATTGTGGGTCTTCGCCTTCTTCCCCCTTGAATTCTGGAGGTTTCATCTTCTTGAAGTCATTAGCGGTGACTCCTTCATCAAATAGCATCCTCCTTCTCCATACCCTTCATGGTGGTCTAGGTGGCAGAGGAGGAATCTCCTCATCACACCTCTAAATAGGTGGTACTCTTGATGGAGGTGGTGGCAGAGGCATCTCTTGTTGGTGTCGCCTTAGATCTGCAAGTTCGCGTCTTAGCTCGCGTATCTCTTACCTCATCGCCTCCATGTTTCCTGAAATCTCGTATTCCTTATCATCAAAAGCATGTTGCCTTGACTGAGATAATCCCTCAGATTCAGCGTTAATCAAGGCAGCCATCGAAGCAACATTTGGTACCATACTATCACTATTAGAGGAGTCATGCCCCTCTGATTGTACTCTTCTTTGAGACGGCATACTATCATAGATAACGCCAAAATTCAATATTTATTTCAATGTAATTCACATGCTATTCTAATTCATAATAAACATGCATTACTACACAACCAAGCATTATTCAATTAATCACAATTGCATCACATTTCATTCACCTTTAAGTCATATATAAGCATTCACATATGTATTCAAAACACTGCAATAATATAATATAACTACTTCTTTTATATATGCCATATAACTTTTCATTATATCTTTTCACTAATACAAAAGTGATGTCAGATCACATGAATGTTTGACTCGTGTCCCTCTGGTCACAATTTACTTACCACATAGGGCCTTTCATATACAGACACATTTTATAACTAATCAGACATCTTTAGTCATACTATATATATATGCATCTTTATGGACACTAATACATACTACCCTAATGGCCTTATAATTCCCTCAAGCCTTCTAACCCATTTTAGGCTATATATATATATATAACACTACCATAAGTGACTAAACCTTGTCAACACCCCCCATGTCTCTATCTTGTCTATTTCTATCCATACCCTTATGTGCAACTCCACTCTCTACAGGACCAACACTCCTATGTCATGTGGACACCAAGGAAGGTGATACCCTACGACACTTAAATGGACATCTCTCAGCTGGGTGATCAAGTCTACCACATGCCATGCATATATGCTCAGGAAATCCTGGCATCATATCTCGGAGAGGTGGAATATAGCCAGCTTCTGGGTGATCATAAGTATGCACCACCCTAGCCATCTCCCAACGCATCTCCCTAAGCTCTCGCCTCAAATCATAAATCTCCTGCCATAGAAGACGGTTCTCTCTCACCATAACATCATATATGGCCTTCATCCAAACCACCCACACCGGATCAAGGTCCTCCTTAGGGTCAGACTTTACGGGCTCAGGTCGAATGATAGATGCCTCATCAGATATCTCCCCTTCTCACACAAATCTATATCGTCGTCGTGGAGGCATCTACACAACAAGGTTAGCAAACACAATAAAATATCACTTATAGCAAGTATATAATCATGTAAGTGGAATAAGCATGCATATTAAGTTTATGCAAAACTAACTTATCAATGGACTTCAAGGACGTTTAGGAATCCTACGCTCCATGGTTCAACTTATACTCTATGACTCTTGTACTTATGAAGTCTATACTAGACTTAAGTTATGCTCTGATACCAACTTTGTCACATCCCAACTTTGAGATGTGACGATCCTAGGACTTAGGGAGACAAAAAGTCACCTAGGCCCGTAGAACCCAATACCATATATCATTCCATAACTCATTATGCATAACAACAATACCAAGATCATAACATGATATACATTTGGACGATCAAATACATATACCAAACATATACTATACTTATTTATACATATACCAAAAATATACCAAACGTATACTAAAATCTGAATAAGGTATACTAAACGTATATACCATAGATATACCATTGATTACAATATAATTCATAATACTACTAACTGCAACATATAGATTAACTATTACAGTCCCACATATAATTATGGAATTCAAATATCTATACTACTATAATACCACAACGACCATAGAGCTCTAGACCGATTTCTTCGAGATACATAATCATTATGATATATCAAAAGAGTTTTTACACATAATAAAATAGAAGAGTAACCCCCAAGTAGAAGGATGAAGCTTGAGTTTTACCTTGCAAAATCCACTACAGCACTTGAAAAATAGTAAACCACTAAAGGGTGAGACAAGTCTCAGTGAATACATAATAGCTCAATATGATATGCCGACTAGGTGTATGTAACAATAAAAGAATAATAAGGGTTTTATCACTTTTAAGCAATTTGAATAATTCGGTATTTGAAACTATGACAATGGGATTCATTTATAACACCAGTAATTGAGGGTTTAGGGTAAGGCAATCAATTATAATTTTTAGCAGAAATCATATATTCGGAAATGGTATGTTCCCATTATTAATTAGATCGAGTGGCGGCTAATTCCTTGCTCACTCACAATGATATTAAAAGAGTGAGACTGATCAGGTCTCCCGGCTAGGACCACTCTTCCTAGCTAAGGCAGATACACTATCTCTATCCGACGAGCCTTCTTACCATGTGCACATGACTAATGTATACCCCACATCAGATGGAGATTTCTACTTTAAGTTATTAATCACATTTTACAAGGTAATAGCATTTAGGAGACAAGTGAACTATGATACTCATCAAAGAGTAAGGGTTTCAATTTACTATAGTTACATCGATGCAAGATAGACTAAAGGTCTCAAAAGATGATTTAACATTTCGGTTCATGTATAGATATCGATAGTATATAATTTCAATCAAGGTATCTATTTGGCATAATGAATGAATGGCAATGCAATAAAACGCCCATAACATATCGAGTACTATGTATTCACCTCAAAACTCCTTTGCTCCTAACTAGCACAGGCATAAATGATGATCATCCGGTGGTTCTTGTACTTTATCTTTAAGTTCTACAAAGAACTATTTCAATTAATCATATATTAGATCATCATATCCAACTTAACTATTGAACCAAGTTCAATTCTAATTCTAAAACTTCTATGCCTATACTTAAGACACATATCATATTCAATTAACTCATTGCAATTCATTTCATGCTATGACAAAAGTCAACATTTTTCCTTAACTTTTCAAGTATGGCCGAGCCATACTTAAAGAAAGAGTCAAGTTCACTCAATCAATATTCAATACAAGTATATACACATTCAATTAACATAGAAACATCTTTGATTCAAGGTTCAATTTAAGAAACATCAACTTGGTTCTACAATTTCCAAATTGACCGTACCCTAAAATTTGGGGAAAATGGATTTCCCACAATCATCACTAAGTTGGTTCCTCAATTGTGCAATTAACCTATTCCTAAGTTTAATTCAATAGTCAATTATGTAAATTAAGTGAAGGTGACTATAATTCTAGGGTGGCCGAACCCTAGAATTTGGGGAAAATATGATTTCAATCAATACTCCAATTGGTTCTTTATTTATGCAATTAGTATCATTATTAATCTAATTCATCATTCAATTTAAAGAATTAACCTTCTAACCCCATAAATCTAGTGATGGTCGAACTATCCACTAGGAGAAAACCAAAATTTGACATCTATTATTCAAATTGGTTTCATACATAATCAATGAACATACTAATGAACTCAATTACACAATCAATTTCATCAATTAGGCATCCAATAAAAAATTCCCAAATTTACCTAAACTTTGAAAAGGGAAATTCAAGAATTTCTTAATCAAAGTTAAATTAACTTTTAATTCATACAATTGACATCTAATCAAGCTATAACCATTAATCAAAATACACACACAAAAAAAAAACAAAGGATTCAAAAATCCTTTGTTTGGCCGAACCTTCCCTTCACAATTTAGGAAATTTTAATCCTTCTTGTTAATTCATTTACACATGCTCAACATCCCTAATTCATGCTTACAAATCATTATCTAAGTAGTATTTAATTATTAAAGAAATATTCCCCCCATTAAAACCCATCTTGGCCGAACCCTTGAAAAGAAAAGAAAGAGAAAGGTTTTCAAGATAACAAGCATGCAAGGCATGATTTAATAAAGAAAATGACTTAAGTTTTTATATGTTACCTTAAAAGCTCTCCCTTGAGTGTGTGGAATGATCTTGGCCGAATGGAAAGGAAGAAAGGAAAGAAATTTTTTTCGTTCTTGATAGTTTTGGTGAAATGAAGAAAGATGATGGTGAATGGTGATTAGTTTAAGTTAAAATAAGTGGCTCTCATTGCATGGCTTCCAAAGGAAGTCTTAGAATTTTGATTTAAATTTTTATTTACATGAAAATTGTTTGATGGTAAAAGGCTAGATTCAATGAATCTAAATATTGGATAATTTAAAATTGTGTTAGTAGAAAGTGAGTCAATTTTCTAACACAAGAATGGTTCAAACTTTATTTTTCCCTCTCCCTTTTTGGCTAACCATGGCCGGCCATCCTCATGGATTGGCTTAGCCCAACACTTGATTGGTTACTTATACAATAATATGGGAATTTTTAACAGTTTTTATTGATTAACCATTTTACCCTTCATTTTTATACACTTATTTTTACTTAGTTATTTTGGTAACAATAAGCATACTCATACACATGGTTCATATAACATTCATATTTATACATATTTATTAATATATTCTCATGGAATTTATTACAAAATTCATCACTCGAATTCATGTGCAATGTTGAAGAATTTAACTTCCTAAGCGAATTTTGTATTCAATCTTTCTTTTCCTGGATTAACTAGATCATTAAGATCTAGGGTATTACAGGATTGTTGCCTGTGAGACACGGTATCTACTTTTTTAAGGTTATGTCTCCCAAGACACCTGAAAAAATAAAAAATATGGTCAAGGTTCCATATGCTTCGATAGTTGGAAGCCTAATGTATGCCATGTTATATAGTAGGCCTGATATCGCATATGTTGTTAATTTGACTAGCAAATATCAATACAATCTAGGATTAAATCACTGGAATGTAGTCAAAGCTATCCTTAAGTATTTGAGAATAACTAAGGATTTAGTTTTGATATATGGAAGAGGTAACCTTAGGATAGACGGATTTACAGATTCTGACTTTCAGTCAGATATAGATGATAGAAGGTCTATTTCTTGATTTGTTTTCACCTATAATGGAGGAGCAGTATGCTAAAAGAGTTTCAAGCAATCAACTATTGCATATTCCACTATAGAAGCTGAGTATATTGTTGCATCTAATGATGCAAAAGAAGTTGTTTGGATTCGAAAGTTTGTAACAGAACTTGGAGTGGTTCCTTCTATTGAGTCGGCGGTTCCTCTCTACTGCAACAACAATGGAGCTATAGTTCAAGCAAAAGAACTCAAGTCTCACCAGAAATCCAAACACATAGAAAGGTGTTATCACATTATCATAAAGACAATTGGGAAAGGCAATATAGCCATTCAAAAAATAGCGTCAGCCGATAATATGGCAGATCCATTGACTAAAGCAATGAGTCAGCAACAGCTAGATTTCCATCTTGAGAAGATGAGACTTAGATATTATACTGATTGGCTCTAGTGCAAGTGGGAGATTGTTAGAGTATATGCCTTAGAGCTATGTATATTTTATGTAAATGTAAAACTTTATCTCTTAATGGCAATATAAATATATGTTTCTTTAAATGAAAGCGTTCCATTATATTGAATACATATAGTCTTTAAGTATTTTGTAAGAGAATCTATTATCAAGTGTTGAGAATATGTATGACATATCGCTCTCAAACAAATACTTTAAAATGTTTATGGTCATAGGATTAATAACTGGACATCATTAATTCCAAAAGATCATCACCTCTGTTTATATTTTATAATCAGTATGTGATACTTATGATTATAGAGGCAGTGATCATCATACTGCTTGGTAAATATTGTCGATACAAACTTGTGGATATTCATATGATGAATAGTCAAATTGTGACGTTAGATGATGATAGCATGAAGTTTTACTACTAGTCAATAAATCATCGTCTAGGTCATAATTATGCATATAGTTCTTTGACTTGATGGGACACTGTATCTCATGCACTGGTAAATAAGATTTATTATTGTTTACATATTGATGCTATTCATGTAAAGGTATATGGCATTTGATAGCTCTAACTCGTAATGCATGGAGATAAGTGATTGTCAACATAGAATCCATTAATTTGAGTAAACAAGGAAGAAATCTTATGTTATATGATTATTCTTGATATGCAAATCATTGCCCAAGATAGTTAAGATTCACTAGAAATAGTGTCTATTAGGAATCAATATTATTAAGAATTAGAATCGAGATAAAGACATATGATCAAAGCATATTAGGGTTTAACAAATTCATGACCCTAGCCTAGATTGGGATTTCGTAATGGAGAGATTTTAGTGTACATAAATTATGATTGATGGTCCATATAATGTTTAAATAATCAACTTTTAATATTCATTCTAATTAGGTAGTTGTGATATGTTATGCTAGGTGTCACTAATGACTTATGAGACTAAAAAGGTGAAATAGTGATTTCACATTAGTAGATAAAAGTGTTTTCTCAATCCCATTACTAATTAGACATGAATCTAGAAAGTCACACACCCAATAGTATTCACCTTTCAAGTATAAAAGGTTTACCAGAATAATTAATTAAAGTGTTTAATTAATTGATTAGTGGTAATCGGATTGAACTTGTAATTAAATTTACAAGGACCCTAGCATGTCCTGAAGTTTAAATCCACAAAGATTTCTTTTTAATTAAATCCTAATTTATATATGACATAAATGGGAAAGATTAAATTGATTAAGGCTATGGATTAATATAAGGAATTAATTTTGGGCTTAGTGAAAAACCCTAAACATATGTGATATGGCCTAAGCTCATATTTGATATGGAGGAGACAATTTTAGGGGTTAGAGAAAGTTCACTAACCTTAGCCCATTGGATGGGTTTAGGAATTAGATAATTTCCACTAAGGTCAAAATTGTCATTTCCACTTTAAGGTTTTATAGAAATATCCACTAACCCTAAAGGATAAAATGGACATTTCATTTTTTTCTTAAAGTCAATAAAGCAAAACTAAAATCTTATTTGTTTCCTTATATCCAACAAAGTGTTTTTTGGCAATAAAAGGAAAAGGAAAACATTAAGTTAATATAAGTGTATGTACATCTTTATCTTGAGCAAACTTAAGGGTTAAGTTTTGAGAGAAAAGAAAAAGAAGAAAGTGTCCTTCAAAATCTTGTTCTTTGTTCTTTGTGAAAGAACAAAAGTTTGTTGTTCATAAAAGATTAGTCCAAAGCAACAAAAAGAAATCAAATCATCCAAAGTTTGTCAAATAAGATCTTAAATCAAATTGGGCAACCAAGAGAGGTATTCAAAAACTTCAAGAAAACCAAAGAGAAACTTGAAGGTGGAACTAGGTGTAGATGATCTAGAGGCTTCACATTTGGGGAGTTTTTAGGAAAGAAAAAATAATCAAAGTTCATACACTTTAAGAGGTAATATGATTACTACTTCTTTTTTCTTTATTCTCATATGTGTTTTACACACAAATTAATTTGATTGCTTGAATGAATATTAGACCTAAAATTGGTGAAGTGAAACTTTAAATTATTTGAAATTTCACCCCACCACATTGCTTCCGCTATATTGGCACCATTATTCCTTCATTTGGGCCCCGGCCCATTTCATCTTCCCTCGACTTAGGTCAAAAAGCAGTGCAGAGTCATATCCACCCATGTGCCCGGAAATCCGGCGGTGACAGTCTCCTTCAATTTTGCTCCTAATACATTCTGATGGTTTCTGTGGCTCTTTTATGGCTCTCATACATGGCAAACACTTGCAAATAACTTATAAAACATCAGAAAACTCAAAAACATGTTAGAGATGGAAATAACAGAAAGAAATATGCATGAACATCAAGGGACTGCGCCCCATGCTTGTGGCGCATAGGGGGCTATGCGCCCTTAGCATTCAGGGAGCTGGGATTATGAGTCCCTTTTGACTTGCTCCTACCATATGTATGATTATAATGGGTGTGCATTGCACATTTATGCTATAAATGGACTAAAAACAAATGGAATTCAATAAATTGAACATAACACTAAACAAATTAATGGAATTACAAAGAAATGGCTAAAGGTTTAAGCTTAGGTGATCAAGAATTTGTTCTGATCCCTCTAGCTTTTTTTACCAACATCAACAGATATTAAATATATGTGAAGAAATAAATATGCATGCATTGAAAGAAGCATGAAAAGCTAATGAAATGAAAGAACATAGTAGGCATATTAAAAAAAATAAACTAAAATGAAACAAAACATCCATTAAATCACCCTATCCCTTAGCTTCTCAAACCCATAAAGGGTTGTAGCCCAAGATGAACCAAGAAGGGAGGTTGAATTAGTGGGCAATTTAAAAAAATTTAATTGAAAAAGAGTAAGAAAAATAGAAAGACACAAAGATTTATAGTGGTTCGGATTATAACCAATCCTACATCCACTCCCCAATCAACAATTGGGTATTTCACTATCTATGGAGTTTTAACAAGTTCACTCCCTACTTAGTGTTTAAGCTCACACCAAACTTTTTACAAGTATTTTCAAGGCTTACACTATAAACCTCTCAAGTGTTTTCACTAAGGCTAACACTCAAACCCAACAAGAGTTTTACAAATGATCACTCCCCAACCTAATAAGTGTTTAATGGCTCACACTAAACCCTTTTGAGCAATGAATGCTCTTACAACAAACACACAAGGTGTTTAAAGAGAATTGAAAACTTTGAGAATTAAATTTGCAAGAGTTTGGTTGTTGGATTAGTAATTGATGATTTCTCAACTCTTTTGATGGGGTATTTATAGTGTCCATCCATCAAAAGAGCTGTTACAAAAGTAATCAACCAAATCTCCCTACAACAGTAACAAATCCAGCATTAAAT
>CATKHJ010711193.1:0-10317 GCA_949750685.1 Vernicia montana
TTAATTAATTAAGGTGATTCATAGTGAAAGAAATAAAAATTTTAAATTATTTCGCTGCGTATGTATGTGATGCATGATTATTTTCTTACAATAACATTAAAAAGGATGTGGCCAGATAAATTATTAAGTATGATGGGAGCATACTTTTCTTATTCACATTGGGGTAAATTCATGTGTAATTAAAGTGGAGACACATTCATATAAATCATGTGTAATTAAAGTGGAGACACATTCATATAAATTCATCTTTATGTGAGTAAAAAAAACATATTTCCCTCTTACTTAATAATTTCTCGATGGCCAGGGCGCAGCCAGAAATTCAAAAAAGGGGGCCAAATTTTTTTTTTTTTTAAATTGAGAGGGATTAAAAATGAAAAATTTAGAATATATAGATAAAATTTTGAAAATTTGTGACAAAAAATGAAAAAAAAAATTCAAAATTATAGAGGAAATTAAAATTTTTTTTTTGAAGTTATATAGAAAAAATTAAAAAATTTTAAAATTTGGAAGCCAAACTGAGAAATATCTAAAATATATAAATACAATTTTAAAAATTAAAGAGGCCAAACTAAAAAATATCTAAAATATATAAATAAAATTTTAAAAATCAGATGGGACCAGGCTCCCTCTTGTACTCCTACCTTCCTCCGCCCTGTCGGCTGTCAAGGAAGTCATTTTGACTGTGACTTTACCACTACCCTTCTATTAGTGGGCATTTCCAATCCCACTTAAAACAACAACTACAACGAATTAGTAACATTTAAAAGTTATAGGTAAATTGCAATTTACCTAGCAGTTTTGATTAGGTATAATTGCAAATAATATTATTAATTGGAGTAAAATTATTAAATTTATAAAATTAATATACAATTACAAGAGATCGTAAAATTTAGGATAAATAAATCCATTGGACCAAATAATTATTTATCTCTTATAATTTGAGAAATAGAAGGAAATTCTTTAAAACTAAAACTAATATGAAAGACTTTTGAGTTTTGACAACACTTGGCAAACAACAAATTCAAACAAGATCTTGTAATTATAGCATGTAGATCAATTTGTTGATACCTTGCTAATTTTTGTAAGAGTTGTATGAGAATTGCAATATGATTTTGCAAACCGTATTGGCTATATCAGGAATGAAGGTGAGGACGAACAGAGTATAGAGTTCATTAATGAAAAGTGATAAAATTAAATTTTATTAGATTTGAATTCAATTATAATCAAAATGATTAGAACTAATTACTTAAGTGATTGGCTTTCTAATATTATTTATATATATATTAAAAAAATATATATTAAAAACTATAAACTATATTGGCTCTTGTAGTTTTTAAATGTGGGATTTCTAACATTATTGATATATATTTCTATTTTTTGTAATGGTTGTATAAGAATTGCAACGTCATTTTGCAAACCTTAGTGGTATGAGATTCAATTTTATTTGATCATCATTTCCATTATTTACTTAAATTTCTTATTCCATCAATTAATTAAGTAGTTGCTTGATTTTATTTAATTTAATATACGTGCCGTCCATTGAACGAATCGGACTTTACAACTTTAGCTTTAATTACCAGGTTGAATGAAAAGTCCGATCCGAAATTCACGTGCGCAACTTCGGTATCCCGTGCTGTGGGCCCCTCCCCAATTATTATAGTAAGCACTGGATTACTCTCATCAATAATAGGAAAGTGATGGCATTTTCGAGAATCTTTCAAAAGGCAATCCTCTTTACATACCAATCCAACTAAACTATATAAGCCCAAACCCCCTCCTTTTTCCCAAAAAAAAAAAATCAATTCGAAAGCAGAGTCTCTCTCTCAGATTTTTATTTTCTTCTTCTTCTTCAGATGAATTGCCTTCACTATTTCCCAAGGTAAATTATATATATCTTATTAATTTAATTTAGTTTTTCTTTTTTATTATTCAATAATTTTGGATAATTATATAATCTCTTTTTTTTTTTTTAATAATTTTTGGTTTTGGTATTGTAGATCATCTGCTTTGCCTTTGCAAGGATTCAAATGCTACCAGACAAAGCCTTCTTCTTCTTCTTCATTGTTTTTTCCTGTTAATATGGTGGTAATTTCATCTTATTTTTTATTTTTTGTGTTTATGGATTCAATTTTTTTGGGTTAAATTTAGCTCTCACTGTTACTCGAACTCAAGCCCTTTCAGACTGTAGATAAACTCCAGTACCGCTGAAGAGCTCATTAGTTTATCAATTCAAATTTCATTTAGCTTTAGGCTACAGTTGATTAATTCTTTTGATTTCTTGTAGGGAATGAAGAACTTGAATTATCTGCATCAAAGTATTGCTGTAAAGGTAGCTTAAGTAGAAGAAGATTCTTCAGATTCGGAATTGTTTTTCTTCGACTTTCTTTCTATATTTGTTGTTTGATTCTCATTTTTGTTTTTTAATTTAAGATTAAGATGGATAGTCTGATTTTTTTTTTTTAATATTCTCTTTTAGTAAATATCTTCTTGTGGTATTAGATTTTATGGTATATTCTTTGCTTTCTTTGTCTTATTCTATAACCCTTTTTTATTAGTATTTTTTGACATTTCAGGCATTTAAAATGAAATATTTTACTAAGAATTATTTTGATTTTCCATGCTGATTTTGACAAATATTTCAAATTTTTTTTTTAAAAAAAATCTTTTTGGATGGTTGTTTCAATAAAAAGAAATGATTATGAACATTATTTGCAGTTTTACATGATCGTATAAGATCAATTTGTTGGTTGGTAGGCTATTATTTATAGTAATTAAAGAAAGCTATTTGTGGATTTGCTGCTTTGTTAAATTTTGAATTTTTTTATTCTAAAAAAAAAGGGGGTTTGAATTTGAACCTTTTCTGATGCAAGATTATTTGATTTTGTTGCTTGCTTGTAGGCAATTTCTGGTTCTGCAGCTAGTGCTGACACAGGTGCTGATGTGAAGGAAGATGAGGAAAAATCTGAGATATATAGTCATAACATGACAGAAGCTATGGGTGCTGGTAAGTCCAAAATTGCTGTGGTCCCATCTTAACTATAAACAATCAGGTGTGTTCTATTTTGGGGGCATGCATCTGATTTTTTTTAAACGTTTGTGGTTCTGTAAATGTTTACTGTGATCAAAGAAACATAATTTTTTGATAGAGGGGATTATATTCAGGCCTTCGTGGTATTTTTTTTTTTGGGTAAATTTGGCTCCAACTGGGACTCAAATTCAAGACCTTTTAGCCCTGAGATGACTCTAGTACCATTGAACCAAAGGTTCATTGGTCCTTCGTGGTCTTTTTGTGGTCAATAAATGGATTAAATTGATACTTCTATGGTTTAATATGATAGTTATGCTTTTCAAGACTTCCTCATTTGTGTTATCATTTTGTTTTTTTAATCTGTAAAACTGCTACTCATTTGTTCCTTTGTATTTTAGTACAGTTTTGACCTATAGGCATGATCTAGGAATGAACTACAACTTCATTTGTCCAGATTTGATCGTAGGATCATGCCTACAGGTGATTCTCATTTTTTGAACTACATTATGAATCAATTTTTTATTCTCATAAATTATCTCTGATTTTTCTTATTTTGATTTTTTTTCTTGTTTCCAAATTGCTAGACTCCTAATGATGTTGACAAACTTCAAAAAATAGGAGTGAAAACCATATATTGCGTGCAGCAAGATTCAGACTTGGAGTATCCTAAACAACTGTCTTTAAGTTACATTTGAGATTAAGATTTGCCAAAAAAAAAAAAAAAAGAGAAGAAACACCTAGTTTTTTTATCCTTTTATATGGTCTCCGTTGATATGTAACTCTTTGAGTGTTTGAGACCTTGAGAAGTTTTAGCATGTGAAAAATAGTATACCTTTATTACTATATCCAGATATTTTGGGGTAGATATCAGTGCCATTCGGGAGTATGCCAACAAATGTGGTGACATTCAACATTTGCGTGCAGAGATAAGGCAAGTCATGACAAAACCATGTTTTTCATTCCTGTTGTGATATTCTACTTCTACTTTTCTGGCAACAACTTTAAAAAAAAAAAAGGAAAGCAATAAGTAAAGAAAAAAGTCTTAAATATTCGACTGCTTTTTACAGTTAAACTTGTTTCCACTGAAAATATTGTGGATGATATATACATTGTATTTTTATTTTTCATCAATTTCAAATTATTGTTGTTTTTGATCATTCCCACCTTTTGGGGAACTTAATATAGTACCTACCATTTGATGTAGCAGGGATTTTGATGCATTTGATTTACGGATACGGCTTCCAGCAGTGGTTAGTAAATTGAACAGAGCAATAAACCGAAATGGAGGCGTGACATATATACATTGCACAGCTGGACTAGGAAGAGCTCCTGCTGTTGCGGTATGCATTTCAGTTTTATTTCCAAAATATGTTCTTCTTTGGCTTAAATTTTTTTAGCCAATGTCTTATGGTTTGTTGCTATTTATGACCATGCATTAGGTTGCATGTGAGGTATAAGAATGAACTTTAACATTCTCTGGCTTTTTCATAATGATAGTTGATTAATCTCTCCTTAATAATGAACTGAGTGTTTGTTATCAATTACAGATGGCATACATGTTCTGGGTTCAGGGCTACAAACTTAGTGATGCTCATGATTTGCTTCTGGTAACTTTTTATTTCTTTCCTTTAACCTAGTGTTTTAACTTCAATGAAGGTTACATGTATTGGTATGGCTTTCAGAGCATTTACCAAATGTGAATAAATGTTCGATTTTAAAATTAAAGTTTCTCTGAAGTGGATGAATTCTTTGATTAAATTTGTTGCGACAACTTCAAGAAGTATTTGTGTATCCAGTAAATGAACTTGTAAATTTGGTATATAAATACTGTTGGTTGGATACTTGAATTTTCATTATGAGGTACATTATTGCAGAAGACACTCAAATCTCTTTGATGTCAAATTGCAAAATAGCGAGTATTATAAAACAATGGTCTAACTTTTCTGATGGGCAGCTTATGTAGTGGTTAAACATGCTCATCCCTTCTACTTTTCTAGCTTCTAATTGAGAGATCAGTTTGCATATTTTCCCAGTTATAAATTTGGTGTGATATCATATCATTATACTATAGCCAGATTTCCATATGTGCATTTTATGTGGGCAAAATAGAGGGTACACAATATTCAATGGAAAATTCTGTTGCTAGTTTGCCATTGCGCATTTCATCTCTGCAAAGGATAAGGCACATGATGGATATTATTACTTTTATTGCATATTCAGTGTCAAAGAGGGTTGAGATGAGTTTAGTAAATGAGAGAGAACTATAGTACAGAGTAGCCAATAAGCATCTTCAAGTAGCTCATTATTTCTTTTCTTGCAGAGCAAGCGCTCATGCTTCCCTAAGATGGATGCTATAAAAAGTGCAACTGCTGATATAGTGAGTTTTTTCAGCCTTGAATATGATTTTATTTTGCATATTTGATCTTTTTTCTTTTTTGGCTTTGTTCATTTGAATGACTTACATAATTGGACTTTTCTAAAGAAAAAAAAACCTTTACACAGTTTGTGATATTACTTTGTGATTTTTTCCCACCATGTACTTTCTGCACATCATATTGCAAATGCATTATTTGGCATATGATGTGTCTAAAATGGCCTGTATATTTTAAATTTGGAAAAATTGCACCGTTGGTGTCTGTACTTTTTAAATTTGCTATTTTAGTGTATGTACTATCTTTTTGGTCCAATCAGTGTCTAAACTATAAAAAATAGTCTCATTTAAGTGTTTTTGCCCGTTTTCTAGTCACCGGAGTGCAAAAAGGACAAAATTATCCCTCTGAACTTTTGAAATGCAACTAGAGAGATTGTTAATCAATTTTTGTTCACAAATGGAAACAGAGAGCCAATTAGTAACTTAATGCTAGATAAACCAAAAGAGGACTTGTGATGAAATTATAAGAATCAATTGGAAAAGCATTTTTTGATTGAGATGGACTCCAACAAATCCAGTCAAGTCAAGTCAATCTCAAGCTCTTTAACTCTCTCCCTCATTGCAAAGCTAATCCATTTATCAACATGGTGATCATAATTTCTATCCAAATCAAAACAAACTCTACACTCGTCTAAATCTGAACCAAAATGATAATCCACTACTTGATTCGCCCATCTTGCAAACTTCTTCCTTTGCCTTTTCAGTAATTTGGGTTTCAATTTGATTTCCCACTTTGTTTTTGAGGAATCAAAGTTCAAAAGAGTATTAAATGTCCACAAAATTTTCCATTTATGTGAGAGGACACTAGTTCTTACCACTTCTCTTATTGTGAATTGAGAGAGAATGGAACCAAGAATGTCTTCAGGTAGTTGACTGATCCGATCCTCCATAGAAGTTTCAATCTTTATCCCAATAATGAGAGCAAAACATAACAAAAATCAGCTAGAAATTCAATTGAATCTCATATTTTGAGCTTCAAAATTATCAAAATTAAAAAAATTAATTTCGAGCTAACAAGTGTAAAAGACTAAAAATAACAACAATTGTAAAATTATAGAGAAAAAACTAAATGCAATAAAAAAAATTTCAGGAAAACTAATAATGAAAAGGCAATGAATTTACCTTGTGATTTGAGTTGATAGAGGATTTCTTAGATCTTTTGCCCATCTAACAGAGTCACCAATTCGATAAGGGGAAAGCAAAAGATTAGAACTTTGCCCCTTAAAATAATCTTCCTCGTCTGTAAGGCTTCAAAGCGACAGGGAGAACAGAGAGAGAGAGTTGGTTCAACTAAAACCCAGAGACACCAAGTACAAAAATACAAAAACGCTAAATCCAGTACATGTATCCTTATTTTATTTTATCTAGCATTTCAAAAGTTCAGAGGGTAATTTTGTCCTTTTGCACTCCGGTGACTAAAAAAGGGGCAGAAACACTTTAATGAGACTATGTTTTATAGTTTAGACACTGATTGGACCAAAGAAATAGTTTAGACACCAAAATAGCAGATTTTAAAAAGTATAGACACCAATAGTGCAATTTTTCCTTTTAATTTTCGGCCAGAGTTCAGTTACACGTGTAAGAGATCATCATTCTACCATTCCATTTTGTTTGACAACCTAACTTTCAGTGACTTTGAGGTGGGCATGTCTTTTTCCATCACACAATAGTCGAGCAGCTGTATTTCAAATTTCCTAATGCTCTAATTCTTCATTTGGCTATTTATAGAGAAGTTGATAGGCTTAAGAAAAATGTCTAGCTGAAAACAACTACCTTCGATATTTCTTAAACAAGTTTCTTTCTGAAAGAATTTCAGCAGTAGTGGAGATGGGGGCAACTTGGTGAATAATCTGTATGAGACTTGGGGCAAATGGATATTTCTTCATATGGAGAATGGAAACTATTCTTTTAATTCTTATTTCCATGAAAGTTTCCTTTGGAAAACAAAATTAGGGCTTTCAATTTTAAACTATTTCAGTAAATAAACCTAATTCCCAGTTATTTCTTTACGGTAACTTTGTTTTTCCTGGCTCAGCCACCCTTGAAAAAGTGTGTAATAGCTCACTGATCGAGCGCTCTTGCGCTGAAGATGAACGTGGCTAAGTACTACATACTTTTTGATTACTGTTTGTCTATTTTAGTGATTTGTGAGGAGTGCATAACTGAGTTTGTCAGGATTTAAGTATAAGAAATAAGAATAAATGGAAAAATAAATGTTGGCTGAGTTGTAGAGGCCCATGTTATTTGCCTCCCCTAATTTCAGTGATTGATCAATTATAGGAGTGCCCTATATAAAGTGGAAAATAAATGATCTTAGTTTGAGAAATAAATGACTTGATGATTTCATGTAATTGCTATATTCTCTAAGAATTACAAGCTTTAAGATGTAATATATATTTCTGCCTTACAATGTTTAGACATTGCAAACTAATTTACTGCATTTCTCTTATTTGAAAGCTTACAGGTCAGGGGAAGAAGATTGTTACTCTGACATGGAAAGATGAGAACTGCTCTACAGTGGAAATCTCTGGACTTGATATCGGATGGGGCCAGGTAAGTTTGCTGTATGAACTCACTTTCTGGGTGCTTTATTGTAGCATTTAGAATAGTTTTTTTGTGGTCGGCACTGATAAACTATGGAACAATATGGACCCTGTTTGACTTGAGAGGCACCAATGTTTGCTGCTTCAAGAAGACAAATGTCATATGGGCTTCCATATAAATACTTGGATGTCCTGTAGTTATGCATGTGTGCTTGCTTGCATCTGCATAGATATATAATTATAAACATGCATACGTGCTTGCTTGCATCTACATATACATATAAACATGCATACGTGCAAGTGCATATTTCTGTCTGGCTAGTTAGAAAGACTAGTTATAAATGAAAGTGCTTGGAGATGCCTTTGGCAGGTCTTTTAGCTATGCCAGCGCAGTATGACATGTTAGGCATGAAATGCATGCGAAGCTGCACTTCCTTAGGACACATACTTTCCTTCAATGTACAAGCAGTCAAGCACAAATTAGAGGCCTTTACATGTATATTAAAGCTGTTAATTGATTTGAATGTATGAAATTTGTGACTTTCATAAAATCCATAAAACTTTTCTCCTATCCATCGTGGCTGATGGACATTTTATTTTGAAACAAGGCACTTGAAGCTGTGTTCAAAATAAAGTTAATTTTTATTGGGCAAGGATTGATTTGTTGGTTTGGACCTGCATTTCCACATTTATAGAAAAATTAACTTTTTCTTATAATAAAAAGAAATTTTACAGAATAAAGAAAGGAGAATATATAAAGATTAAGCCAATGCATTTTACCTTTCCATTTGTTTGATTTATTTATTTATTTATTCCAGAGAATACCTTTAAAACTTGATGAACAACATGGTCTGTGGGTTCTCAAAAGGGAATTGTTGGTAAGTCCTTTTTCCCCTGTTTTTCCTTTTCTTTTGTACAAGTATAATGCATTTGCAAGCTGCAAATTCTCAACAGGGAAATGCCATTTTCACTTTTTCTCTTTTATTCTGACTGCATTTTGCCATTATGTTTCACGTTCTCCTGGTCTAAACAATTGTTCTGCATTCTTTCTATTCAAACATTTCTTTGTTTACATTTGACTTACAATTGTGTTTTAACATTAACAAATTTTAAAAAGTCAAGGACTTCATCTATAGTTGTGCGTTTGCTACAAAGCCAGTTCCACAAACTTTTGGACCCAGTTTCTAGTATGAGATATGCTTGTGCTTCTAATATCAAGTTTTTGTTTTTAGCATTACTAGTTTGTAGAAACATTATATTTTGTATCTTTCAACTGCATGAATCTTATATTCACCTTAATAAAATGTAATGTATATATTCAGTACAGGATTTCTTTGTCCTGGTCGAGTAAACTAAAAAAAAGCTAGCAAATCTAATACCAAGATGGATTTATATGAACTCCAAAGATGCCACAATTTCAACAAGGATCTCTGCATTGCACTGACCGGTTAAATTTAGATATGGATGTTCGTATTTTAAATTTAGATGAAATAATATGCTAAGTTTTGTTTCAACAGGAAGGGCGCTATGAGTACAAGTACATCATCAATGGTGAATGGACATGTAATGAAAATGAGCTGGTTACCTCTCCCAACAAAGATGGGCATGTCAATAATTATGTTCAAGTAAAAATCCAGCTCCACTCCCTATATTTTCTTTTCAATTATTACTTTAATATTATTATTTGCTTTGGTAATGAAACTAACTAAACTGAATTTTGTTACTTCAGTTGCCAAAAGGTCCTTAATAATTAATATGCTTGTCTGATGCATTTTTAGCCACGAACATTCTACGAGCAAATTTTGACTTGGTGCTCTTTTCTACGCTTTTGGTCAGGTTCTTGGTGATGCTGCAGACAGTATTAGTGCAGGAATACGCAAGAGGTTGATCGGTAATGATCCAGTTATAACAAAGGATGAACAGTTGAAAATAAGACAGTTTCTTGAAACTTATCCTGATGAAGAGCAGTAAATTAGAAAGAAGTATACAAAGTCTACATGTAAATATGCAATGAAATGTTATATCAGCAAGTGCATGTATTATCGATCTTGAAATTATTGTTTGCAATAATAATAAATATCAATAAATTTTGTAATTTGGTATTTCTATTAACTTTTTTATTTTTTCCTATGAGTTGGGAGTGGGACTTATCTGCACGATATTCAGTCATTCCTACTAGAGCTGAGCACGGTTCGGGTAAAGCCGGGTATTACAAAATCTCCGTACCGAACCGAAAATTCGGGGATTTCAAAATCTAAGAACCGGTCCCGAATTGAAAATATTAAATCCCCGTCCCGGCTTGTCCCGAATTTTCG
>CATKHJ010711445.1:0-21087 GCA_949750685.1 Vernicia montana
TATATATATATTCATTTATATCTCTTTTTTACATATTTATATAATATAATTTATCTTTTACATAAAAAATAAATTAAAAATTAAAAATGATATATATATATATATATTTGAAAAATTAAAAATATATATTATATATAATCGGGGCGGGTTCGGGGCGGATTTTAGCATTACCCGCCCCGCCCCGAACCCGATTCGGGTTTTAAAATTAAAATTCGCCCCACCCCATTTATTAAATGGGGCGGGTAATACCCGCCCCATTAGGGGCGGGGCGAGACGGGTACCCGACGGGGCGGGCTAA
Source organism: Vernicia montana (assembly GCA_949750685.1). Taxonomy (NCBI): domain Eukaryota; kingdom Viridiplantae; phylum Streptophyta; class Magnoliopsida; order Malpighiales; family Euphorbiaceae; genus Vernicia; species Vernicia montana. The sequence continues at coordinate 299 of CATKHJ010711445.1, forward strand.
ATTGCCATCCCTAAAATTTACCTTATCATATAATTAGATAGTATTTTTGTACATAATAATAGAGTAATAATATAATTAATTAAAAAGAAAAAAATGTGAGTTTATTATTAGGTTTCATCTCATTTTATCAAGTATATTATTAGCAGATTTATTTCGTGAGTCAAATAATAAATCTCAATTTGTGAAGAAAATTACAAGTTGAATGAGTTGAATTTTTAAAAATTTTAATATTTTTTAAATTCAAATGAAGTCTAATTATTAGATATACAATAAAAATTTTCATCTTATTTTTATTTTATTAGAAGTAAAAATAAAATTATTTTTTAATTATCTATATGATTCAATATGCATTTGATTTATTGGCAAACATTTAATTGATTGTATCGAATTTTCAAACTAATGAATTTTTTTTTTTTTGTTTTTTTACCTTTAAGTAACAATCAAACCAAGTCAAAATTGCTAAGTTGAAAATAACCAAATTGACATATGTCTATTTGCTTATACAATTATTAAGCAAAAAGAAAAAAAAATCTAACATTTTAATTTTAGAGCCAAATCATGAATAAATTTTTCCTTTTTTTAATTCATTTTCAATTAAATTTTAAAATAAATTTAGTATCATTATATAAATTTCTTCACAATGCCAATTAATTCTAACACTAATAATATGCACACAATATGCCAATCAGATTCATATACAATTTTTTATTTTAGTTATGAGTATCTTTAATTCAATTTATATTTTTATTCAAATTATATATATGTTAAACCACCTTGAGATTATTAATAGTATTCCTCATACCAAATGCCAACAAAATTATAACTCATCAAAAGCTTATCTATGGCGGGAGGTGCTTTTGAAACACTATTAATAACCAGAACGTGGATATGATACTAGAGTAAGAACAACCAAATAGAATTAATATTATTCAAACATCAGGAAAGAAGAGAGAGAATTTAGAAAGCCATTATATTATTTCACATAAATAGGTTCAGAGAAAAACCCTGTCTTAATACAAGCTAAGTCCTCTTATATTTAGAAAGGATCTCAAACAGAGAAAAATAAAAATTACATTATCACCCACACATTATTACACGCATAATTAAACAAGTACAGGTGGCAGACAACTTTAATCATGATGATTAGGAGAGAGATTAAAGTTATCATAATCTGAGTCATCCGAGTCTACTTTTCCATACAGATTCTTGTACCAAGGACCTGACTGTTCATATGGGTCTTGAGAGTCTTGGAAATATTCTGGAGGCCATGTGCTCATGTCTTCATCTTTTTCTTTTTTAACAAGAGGAGGTGACTTTGAGTGAGAGGGTCCCGCTGGCTAAGAATCATGGACTGTGACTGTAGTAGGCATCATCTGTATTGTAATAGGACCTGCAGGATAGACAGTTGTAGAGCAGATGGGCTGATTATTGGTGTCATAGCCATTAAGATAACACAGAAAATTCTTGAGCCTGGTCTTGTCTTGTTCCTGATGGATGGGTTCAGTGAAGTTCTTCAATGCATAGACTTCATTACTGGTCCAGAATTTCTTTTCTGGATTCTGAAAGTATGGACGATGCAAAATATAAATAGTACAGGTACTAAAATGATGTGCATAACTTGTCCATAACTTTTCCTGTTCAATGATTCTTTGAAGATCCTTACGCCACCATGACAAAGGAGCAAACCACTCCAAAAGAGTCTAGAGAAAGAATCACATTCTTGAGCTTCATGAAGAAAATGATACATTTTTATGACTGGAATTTCTACTGCTATGGAGTATAAGACTGTAAGACACCATATACACCATAATTCTGAGGGTAACAAACCTTAAGAGGGTTTAAGGTGAAAAGGGATAAGAAAAGGATAATCTTTAAAAAAGGGAGAGGGTTGAATAGGGAGATTTCTATATTCTATGACTTTGGAGAGAAACAGAAAGATATGGTTCTTGGCATAAAGCTGTATCTGTTCAAGGGAGGTGAAGTGAGTGTCTGGGGGAAAGGTTTTCTTTACTAAGGCATTAAGAGGGGCTGAGGAAGCCATGAAAATAAGAGGAAATGCCAAAGTAGACAGAATGGCTTGAACTTGCTGTGGGCGAGATAAGAGATCAGGGATAAGATTGTGGTCTCCTTTTATATGTTCAACAGAAAAATCATACTTTGCAAACCAGTCCTTCAATCTCAGAAGTTGCTTACTAGGGATGGACTTATTTTTAAATTCTAAAATTCTTGGAAATGCAGAGTTATCCATCCATACTATGAATTGATGGCCAATTAAATGAAATTCAAATTTCCTTATTCCATTTTTTACTGCTAAAACTTCTTTGATTGTTGTATGATAGTGCTTCTCAGCATCTTTGAACTATCCACTAGCATGACCACAGTAATGTAGTTTCCTATCAAGTTCTTCAATCAAGACTGCTCCCCAGTACTCATCACTTGCATCTGTTTGAAGGATCCTTTTTCCTGTGCTTGAAATCTTCAGAGGTGGAGGATTCTGTGCCACAACTTTCAATTGCTGGACAGCTTGAGTCTGAGAGGGTCCCCATGGTGGAGCATTCTTTTTTAATAGTTTTGACAGTTGGCTGGTATAGACAAAGACATGTGGGATAAAATCTCGAAGATAATTGATGATTCCCAAAAACTGTCGAATCTGCTTTACAGAGAGATGCTCATCAGGAAACTTCAATAATTCTTGAGAGATGTGGGGACCAGGCTGATATTTTTCATTTTGAAAAATCATTCCAAGGAATTCCACCGAATTATGTCCAATCATACTTTTCTTGTCTGATAACATAATTCCATGCTAATCAATAATCTGTTGGAATTGGGCCAAGAGAACTTCATGGGCCTGAAGAGTCTTGGAGAAGAGTAATATGTCATCAATGTAGACAAGAGTGTTGTGAAGAATGGGCTCAAATATTCGGACTATAGCCTTTTGGAACAGGGACGGAGCTGTCTTCAACCCAAATGGCATAACCTTCCACTGATACTGGGCCGTAGGAATACAGAATGTTGTTTTATACCTATCATCTGGATGGATACCCAGTTTCCAAAATCCCGCCTTAAGATCAAATTTTGAAAAGATATGGGCTTCATTAAGATGCGTGAACAGAGAGTGAATCTTTGGGAGAGGAAACTTATCATCCTTAAGAAAATGATTAAGAGGTTTATAATTAATCACCAACCTCTTTTTTCCTCTGAGAACTTCAGATCTTTTTTCAACATAGAATGCCTGACAAGCCCAAGATGAATCTGTTGGTTCAATAAGCCCCTGTTGCAGAAGTTGAGAACATTTCTGCCTGGCAAGAGAAAGATCAATAGGACTCATTCCTGGATGGGTGGCCTTAGTGGGATTAATATCATTAAGCTTGAAGGGCAAATGAATAAAAAAGGATTCATTTTTCCACAATAGCGAAGGATGAGAGAATTGAGAATGTGACTTAGCACAGGATTTTCTGAGAAGGTCTCTGATGCTCTGGAAATTCGAAGATACCTCACTTAGGGAGAACAGCTTTGGAGTAGAGGTATACGGTTTCAGAGATCTCTTGTGCTTAATCCCTTGGGGAAGGATCTGAAGACCTTTGGCCAATTTGTAAACATCAAATCCAACAAGAATATCTTTATTAGGAAGAGCAGATCCAATGACTTTAGTCCAGACAATACATTCAGGGAAGAATTGGATGCCAATAGGATGCTTTGATCTGAGAGTGGTTGAGAATGTCTGGCCATCAGCTGTAGTAAAATGCTCATGATGAATTTCCCAAAAGGCTTTAGGAAGTACTGCTGGATTCACCATTGTCTTTTGTGCACCAGTATCCATGAGCCCGATTACAGAAACTGGACGATCATACTTGGATGGAAGGATGGCAAGATTGACCAATGGAGCAAAAGAGTTGTGAGTCTTCTGAACAGAATAGATTGGAAGATAATCTTCATGTGAGGATTCAGGGCTCAAATCATCAACTTCCAGTGCAAATGCTGTTTCTGGGCTGGGTTCTTCCTGTTATGAATACAGAGATTCAATGTCTGCATCTTTATCTGCAAGACTGCAAGAGAGCTGCTGAACAAGTTGTTGTGCTTTCTTAGGATTGTTAGGACAATTTCGAGAGAAATGCCCTTTTTGTCCACAGATATAACACCTGTCTGAATTCTTTGTTTTCCCGCACAAACTCCTTTTTTTAAAAAATTTGAATCTCCTGTTCTTCATTTTCTTCCCTCCTTTAGAGGACTTCTGAAACTTCTTAAAATGATGTTTTTTCTTGTGGCTCTTGCAATCACAATTCTTATCTTTGCATTTAATACCAATATACGACTTGTTACAGGCTGTCTTTGTAAGCTTTTTGTTGTCAATGATATTTTGGAGAAAGTGCTGCTGCTCATAAAGTTTTTCAAGAGCTAACAGAGTGTATTGATGAATTTCACCAAGAGAAATATCTGAAAACTCCTTGCGGGACTGTGTAATCATTCTCTGGATTTCAAGTTGCAATTCTTGAGGCAGAGAAGAGACATAAGTGTATCGAAGATTAGGATCATTGTACCCATTCAGCATGTAGTACCTTTTTGACATTCTTTGATAATGAAAATCAAAATCCTTCTGTTTAAGAGAACAACACTTCATGTCAAAGAATTCTTGCCTAATTCTTTTTTCATATTGAGAAAAATCTCCAATGAATTGCTTATGAATTTCTCCCAATGCATGCCCAGCACTATTAACATTCAAGAACATCATCATTTTGTAAGTTCCCAAACTTTGATACTATTTCCTGAGAGTACCAGTAAATCTGGAAACAAACTCCTTTAAAACTTCTTTCAGAACTGCATTAGACTTGGTCATCTGTAGATCTATCCAAGCTCCCATCTCATGAATAACATCTCTCCATTTATGAGGAGGTAATGGATCAAAGGTAAACCAAGGACCTGCAACAGGTTTTTGAGGCAAGTAATATTCTGGTTCATGTATATGATAAGTCTCTGTATCATTTTCCATAGAACCAGCTGGAGGAGGAGCAGATTGCTCTGTTGGAGGAACACCTGTAGTAGTGTCTCCTGGAGGATCATGAGAAATAGATTCTTCAATTGCAAGGATTTGGGTAATGTCTGCTAACTGTGAATCAGAATCTGAAGAAAATGTTTGCATATCAGACTCATCTGATGATTCATCCTTGATTATTGAAATCATATTCTGAGACATGGGCTGTTTAGGCTTTGGAGAATGAATTTCTACTTCAAGGGATTCTGAGGATGAAAGGCTTTTTGTGGGTTTTGCAGGATATGAAGAAGGCTGGTTAAAAGCTTCATAGGTCATTTTAAAAGGATTATAGGTATTTGATGGGGCAGGAAAAGTAGAGAAATGAAATGGGTTTGATTCAAAGAAAGGATCAGGGGAGGACATTGGTTTTGATCTTTTCATATCTGCTTCTACTTTTGCCAATTCTACCTGTAGCCTTTTAATCTTTGCTTCTTTCTGCATACACTCCCTTCCAAACCTCTTTTGTTCAATCAAATGACGAAGCTGCTGATCAAGATGTGAGATCTGTGAAGATAACTCCTTGTGCATCTTATGTACAAAGAAAGACTGTTGTGACTGATGATGAGTTATCTGGTCAAGCTTCTGATCAATCTTTTGAAGATAAACATTCTGAGCTCTGGCGTTTTTTGTCTGCCAATTTAAAATAGTCTCAAAAGGTTTTGGTTCTTCTATCTGGCCAGAAGGAGTAACAGTTTGTGGAGAGACATAAGGAATAGAGACTATCTTGGTTTGGGGATTGGTAGTCTTGGTCAGAAGAGGAAAATCTTTAGGATTAGTTGACGAGAACATCATGCAAGGCTAAGGTGTAGAAACTACTGGAGGAGAGATAGGAATTCTACATTTTTCTTTTGCAAGTTGCTGGAGAGCCTTGTTGTAAATGGGCAAGGGTCTCATGTAGTTCTCTGAGCTTTTGAGCTTAAGGTCTTCTTTTTTCTCCTTTTTAATGACCCAATCATGAATTCCAATCCAAGGACCATCATCATCTCTATCTGATCTTCTCCTTGAAGGAAAAGACATCTGACATTTCCCTCTTGTGATTCTGTGTGTTGGACAATCATCTGCATCTGCATCATCTAAATCACATGTATAGGAGGGATCACACATTCCACTACCTGGAGCATCCCAAATAAAGTGACCATTAATCTTGGACACATAAACATGATGTCCATCAGGTAAGAAGCTATGAATGGGAATCTTTTTTTCTTTGGCGAGAGATACTGGAGTCACCATCATCGATGTAGATGTTCTGGGAGGCTGAAAAATTGTCTTTACCATACCATCTTCCCTCCTCTAAAAAGAAGAAGAAGTAGTATGAACAGGTTGGGAATCCTGATGAAACTTCTCATAATCAGTGAGCCATTCAAGAGGCATGAGTTTGATCAAATCATCTCTAGAAATTTGTCTAGGAATCTGGACAATAGTAGGAACATCATCACTATCTGCCAAAAGAAGAAGAGCATCGGAAGAGGCTCCTTGAGAAGGAAGATCAAGGGCATGATTCTGAACTCGAAAGACGAGTTGATGATGAAGAGTTGCAGCTTTAGAGGAAGAGATCTGTTCTGCACCAGTAAGCTGAACTTGGATCTTAAATGCTGTAGAGAGATTAGGATCCTGAAGTGAAAGGTTGAAGTTGGGGAAGAAAGTCAGGACTATATTGCCAGCATTTAATGTCTTGAGGACAATGCCAATAACTGCATGTTCATAATGGAGGAATCTGGTATCTAAGAGACTCATCTTTGCAGTAACTGGTAAGCCTTTTCTGCCATGAAAAGAAAGAACAATTCGAACAGCACCCAAATGAAAATGAGTGTAGCCTTCTTGTTTCCACCTAGTAATGAGAGTAGGAGGAATCTCAAGAGTAACGTATTGTTCAGAACTTGTAGCCTGGAGGGCACATTGATCCAATCTGGAAGATTGGACATATTCCTTCACAGCAGGTCTTCTGGTTGAAATAAGAGTTCTTATGCTTTGAGTAATTGACTGAGTTCTTCTGTAAACATTATATGGATTTAAAAGAGGAAGGGAAGAAACTGCAATCTGAGCATCATCTGGAACATATGAATATTCCACAAGATTTTTAATTTTAGAAGCTAAAGTCTTTTTGCAAGAATCTGAAAGAAAAAGAGAAGAGGAAATTTTTATGAGACTAGATGAAGAAGGGGTTTCTGCCATAACAAAAGAGTTTCTTTTCTTTTGTTATCCTAATATTAATCCTATCATATCATTCTTTCCTTTTGTTATCCTTTTTCACCTTAAACCCTCTCAAAATTTGTTACCTTCAGAATTATGGTGTAAATGGTTTGACACATTTTGAAGATTTTTTTTTTTTAATATTATGAGATAGGAGATTTAAATCTAATTTAATTACTCAATCAACAGATGCATTATCACTATATTTTATGTGTGTGAGTAGCATATTTTGAAGTTGAAATATTGACTTTATATTGATATTTTAAGTCTAATCATAAATAATAAAATAAAAAATATATATATTTTTGTCATCTGAACTTAGCCCATATGGTCAAATGGTATTGACAAATCTCCAATTCCAAAGGATTTTTTTATGTAATCTGAATTTCTTATCATATTCAAAATTCAAAAGAGTTATATATAATAAAAGTTTTTGTTATGTTACCAATGAGTGAAGCTGTAAAAAGTAAAACCCATGATGAAGATTGAAGATTATTATTTTTATTTTTTATCTAATAATCCAATCAAGACGAGAGCATTATATTATGTCCACGTCAGACATCATTCTCCTACCTCTAATGGACCCCAGCAAAACCCAAAACCTATCTTTTTTAACAATGTCAAATGCATCAAATATGGGACCCATTTTCCACGTGGGTACTCTAAAAATACCTCTTTCTTCTACATTTCCTTTCATAGCCTAACACGTGTATGCTAGGGTACAAATGGGTCCCATAAGCCAATATCAAAATCATGCCACGTGTGCAATCAGTGACCTGTTAAAATGTAAATATATTAATAAATAATAATAACAATAATTAATAATTAAATATTTTATTTTGGGTGTGTTGTTGTTGGAGAGCTAATAATGATAGTGACCATAAATTAGCCCTTGCAATTGCATAATTGATGGTTTAGGATGTAAACTTGTCATTATAATATATTAATATCATTATTATTGGTTTTAATTAATTAATTAATTAATTATTATTACATATTTTTTTAAAAAATAAAAATAAAATAAAATAATCCAGACCCACTTGTGGGTGTGAAGTGAGGGTTATTTTTTTTTTTTTTTTTTTTTGGGAAAAGCTACGAGTAAGTAAGTGTATGTTGGGTCTGTGATGGGGAAGATGATGGGGCACATTAGACGGTTGAGAATGCAAAATGGTGGGGTCCATTAATTATGTGGCTCCTCCAAAGGACTTGTCTTTTCTGAAGTAACAAATAATAAATAAATAAATAAATAACCTTATCTCCATTCACTATCAAAATGAAGGCCCAGGCCCATTAAGGGGTTACCCCTTTTTTTTCTTTTTTTAACAAGATATATAGACAAAAATCAGAAACATAACATATTACTTCTTCACAGAATCATTAAAATTTTATAAAAGCGTACTAATTTATATAATTCATACACATACCATTTCCACAAGTGACGTGGGATCCCGAATAACTAGACCCAAACTCTGCAAAAAAAAAAAAAAAAAATCACTGTACATAAATTAATATCACGTTTTTTTTTTTTTTTTGGTATTAAATTTTCTTGTATGTTGAAAATTTGAGACTCAAATAGTCAAAATATTGTATTGGTTCAAGTACTCTGTTTTGAGGGGTTTAAGGGTAGCCTTCCGTTGCCCTTAACTGCCCTTGTATTGTAGGGTACCACTGGCACTGGGTAGTATTATTGAGGATCCCCCACCCCTTCCTACGGCAATATACACTACACTAGTGGCCTTATAAGATTGGACGTGGGTCCTCTTTTTTTTTTTTTTTTGGCAGTGCACGGACTTGTCTTGGGCCCAGTTCTACTTGTTGGGTATGTCAGGTGTGGACCCTTACCCAGAACTATTTTGGCCCTACAGTTGCAATCAGTATCCTATGTTATTGCCTATAGCCCGTTAATCCAACGGTTGTAAATTTCCCATCTGTAAAAGAAGAAAATATAATAAATAAAAATAAATTAGGACGTGATATGTAGCAGTAGTAGAACCATAAATCATCTCAATTTTTCATCCACTATTTTACTTTAATTTGCATAAAAATACAAATTTATATGAATTTCTAATTTGAAATCTCTCTCTGTCTCTCTCTCTATATATATATAGACAATTCATATATACGGATAATGGGTTTATATATTATGTGTTTATTCATTTATTTATTTTTACTTTAAAAAGACAGTATTTTACGTAGTAAACCTTATCTTAATTACCAATAATTAATTTATTATAAGGAAATGTGAGTAATTTGTGGTTTGACAATTGAAGTGACATCAATCAAATGTATATTCAACAAATTTTTTTTTGTAATTGTCCACTCATATGCACTATTTATTGGCATGTGCATAAAATAAATAAATGGTTGAAAAGTAAGTTGTACATGATGCAAGTAAAACAAGGTTTTTCCCCTTCACACTGATGTTATTATTATTATACAGAGCCAAGTAATTTAAAAAAATATATATTATTTTAAAAAAATGGCGAAAAAAAAAGGTAATTTAAAAAAAATATATTATTGATTATATTCACATCCATCAATAATATAATCATGGAATTTAAAATGAGTGATTAAATGTTATTAAAATGAATAGATTATAGTACTACAGTAAATAATGAAATAACTGATATTTTGAAATTCAGTTATTTTATATATATATATATATATATATATATAATACTCTCTCCGTTTCATAATAATAATCGTTTTAAAAAGATGCACACATATTAAGAAAACTATTAAATAACTTTAATTTTAATCGAGATTGATAAATATACTCTTATTTTTCTCTCACCAAATAAAATAAAACATATGAGATATTGGAGTTGGGAATAAGGGTAAAATTAAAAAAAAAAACTAATAAATACTGTATTAAACTCTTAAAACGACAAATAATTTAAAATAAAAAACTCTTCCTAAAATGACTATTATTATGAAACGGATGGAGTATAATAAAAACAAACTTGTTTTATATATTTAAAAGTTGTGAAATTAAATGAGTAGAAACAAAATTAATGAGTGATGTAATATTTTAGTTAATATGATTTTTTTTATTTATTTTTTATTTAATAAAAAAATACTGATATTTTTTTTTATTCCATATGTTATTATCTTATTTAATTAATATATGTAATAAATGTAAGCAAAAATTAGTCTAAATTAAATTAGGTATAGCATATTTATAGCAAAATTTGGTTTTATATCTCATTCCGAGACACAAAAGTAGTAAAAATAATTATCAAACAAACAACATAATGTGAAAGCCAATGAAGCCTTTTGCCTCCAAACTTTTGGATCTATAAATAATATAATATTAATAGAGTATATGCAAATATATAGGATCAATTGGCGGCTCTAAAATATCCTTCATCACATGATGTATGAAAAACTATATAAAAAAAAAAAAATAATAATAATAAAAAAATCATCCAATATTATAGGAGCCCCGTGATGAAATTTTATAAAAATCATAATTTGGAGGCAAATTATATATAAAAGTTGGAATTTTGAGGCACCACTTCCCTCAACTTTGCACCATGCATGACCCACCACCTATGTCTTCATATACCCAAAACATGATAACCCATAAAAACTATTACAATCAGATAACCCATTTTTACGTCATGACAATTGGAGGGTTTCTATATACCAACTTTATTCAATAATTGTTTTTTTCTTTTTCTTTTTCTTTTTTATTTACAGTAATTATCTCCATATTTTTTTTTATTAATTTAGTTTATTTAACGGGTGTTTGATTAATTCGTTAAGAGTTAGCTGATAACTTTTTAACTCCAAACAGTTAATTCAATATGTTTGGTAAACTAAAACAAATTCTTAATTTATTATTTTTAATAAAATTCAATTCTGATTAAATGTTGAAACTCAAAATCTCATTGAATAAAGATGATTCTAGCTAGTACAATTGAAATAAAAGCTGATTGATTTTTCAATTTATTTTTATTCATTTAATTAAAGTATTTTCAAATCAGTTTATAGAATAATTTCCTTTTTTAAAGGTAAACCAAAAGACAATATCTAGGTGTCTCCAGTTTTTGGTAGAATCAGAATCTCAAACCTGCTATAGCTATAGCTATAGCTCAAGCCATAACCAAACCGCCAATATACTATATATATATACCCTAAGCCTTCTCTGCATGCCTATATACACAACCATCCAACCATTAAGACAAACAAAACAAGAAAAACACCCTCAAGTGTTTTACATGTGATCTTATGGATTACAGATGGATACTAATTAATTGTATATATAATTTTTATTTTTTATTAAAATTTATAAGTATTCTTTGGATGGCTATATAATCTTTATTATTATATATATGGTAATTCGATCCACTAAATCAAAGTTTTGGTAATGATTGTAGTTTTGCATGGTGGATTACAATTCATAAAGAATTTATATGTAATAATATACCACAAACTGAATAAATAAGTAAATAAAAAAGTGGCGGTGTGATTAGTTTAAGAAGGGGGTGAAAAAGGAAATGGGTTTGTTTGTTTTGTTGTACTAGGGGATTACTGAAGAATCATAAAAAAAATTTCTGTTGCAGGGTTTGTCGGGTAGTGAAGGTTAGGGTTGTTAGGACAGCCAATGAAATAGGATTCTTGCATGAGCTACTCCATCAAATGTTGGGCTCCATTTTGTTCTTAATTAAATCATTACTTCAAAATCTTTTATGTATCAGTGCGTGCATACCACACTCCTTCATTTGACTTGTAGTTATCAAAGGCAGAGTGTTAACAATTTAACATGTCCTCAAAGGGCAAAGAAAGAGATATAGCTTAATGAGTATATGCTTTTCCAATTGATTATAATTATAGTTGTTGTTTTTTTTTTTTTTAATAGTTATTTTGTTTTTAATAAAGTAAATTTACTTTGTTTTATTGACCGTTATAAAAAAAAAAAAGTTTTTTTACGAAAAATTATAATTTTTTATATTTTTTTCGTAAATTAAATTATTTTTTCGTAATTTTTCTTGATTGAGAAAAAAATTTTAATTTTACGAAAATATAACTTATTTTGTGTAAAACAATAACTTTACGAAAAATTCATAAATTAACAAAAAAAGAAAAATAATTTTGTAATTACAAAAAAATAACTCTTTTACGAAAAATCACAATTCTTTTATATTTTTTTCGTAAGTAAAACTAATTTTTCATAATTCTTTTTAATTGCAAAAAATTTTATTTTTATGGAAATATAACTTATTTTATGCAAAATAATAACTTTAAAAGTAAATTCCTAAATAAACAAAAAAGAAAAATAATTTTATTAATATATTTTATTTCGTTAATTTCATAAAACTAATTTCATTAATTTCGTAAAATTAATTAATGAAATTATTCTGTTAATTTCGTAAAGTTAATTAATGAAATTATTTCGTTAATTTCGTAAAGTTAATTATCAATTTTTTTTTCTATTTCATTTCATTAATTTCATAAAATTAATTAATGAAATTCTTTTTTTTTATTAATTTAGAAATTTTTTCTTTAAATTATTATTTTGTACAAAATAAATCATATTTTCATAAAATTAAAACTTTTTTCGCAACTAAAAAGAATTACGAAAAAATAATTTAATTTATAAAAAATATAAGAAAATTGTGATTATTCGTAAAAAATCATTTTTTTTGTAAAATAAAATAAAATAGGTTTACTTTATTAAAAATAAAGTAACTGTAGAAAACAACTATAATTATATATTGAAATATTTCAAAATATATTTTCACTTGGTTTGAATATGACTTTAATTATCCAATGATATTTATGAGGCTTTGGGACTAAAACGTTTTAAGTTCGATCCTTACATATAACGGAATTATTTGGATTTAATTCTACTTAATATGGGTTATTAAAATTTGTTAGTCATTATATATTGAGATTTATAGACATTTATAATTGATATTTAATTTGTATATAATACTACCTTTATTTTAAAATATTAGTTATTTAAAATTTCGACACATTGATTAAAAAAATTATTTAATTGTCATAATTCTAAAATAATAAATGCCTCACTATTAAAAGTCCAATTACGAAAATAATCTCATTAAAAAATGCTCCATATATAATACTCCATCCGGTTATCAATAATTGTCTTTTTAAAAAAGTGATTTTGTTTCAATATAATTGTCGTTTTAGAAATTCAATGCAATATTTATTAGCTTTTTTCCAACATTACCATTATCCCAATTCCAATATTTCATATGTTTTTTTTTTATTTAGTGAGAGAAAATAATGATATATTTGTCCATATTAATTAAAATTAAAGGTATTTAATAGCTTCCTTAATATGTGTGCATCCTCCTAAAACGACAGTTATTGAGAAACGGAGAGAGTAAAAAAAATGAGGAAAAATTGGAGCCAATTTTCCTCTAAGTATTGGAACTTGATATATAAATTAATGACATATAAGTATTTTTTTTTTTTTTTTTGCCAAACAATGGCAAATCAGTAAGTCAATAGGAAAATCAATTTTAATATTTTAATTAATCAATGAGTCATTGGTTATAACTTATAATAGCAGGCAAAAGTTGTAATATTTTAATTAAAGTTATAATTCAATTAAAATAAAATTAATATGATAATTATACATTAAAAACTAAGTATTATTAAATTGAATTTTAATTAATTTTGAACTATTAACTATCATGCAAATTATCATATGATTAAATTATAATATGCAATAATTATACAATAAAATTTAAATATTATTAAATTGAACCTTGATTAATATTGAACTATTGACTATAGTATCATTATCATATAATTAAATTATAATATGATAATTATACATTAAAATCTAAGTATTATTCAATTAAATTTTAATTAATATTAAACTATTACCAATAGTACCACTTAATGTTCTATGTTAATCAAGTTTCAATTTTCATCAATTGAACTTTGATTCAATTAAGCTAATAGTAATAGTGCAATATCATGTCATATGTTAATCAAACCATAATTTTTATCAATTAGACTAATTTGATTCAGTTAAAGTAAAAATAATATATAGTGCCACATCATATTATATGTAAATCAAGTCTAAATTTTCATCAATTGGATTTTGATTTAATTAAACTAATAGTAATAGTGCTACATCATGTTCAATGTTAATCAAGCCACAATTTTTCATCAATTAGACTAATTTGATTCAATTAAACTAAAAATAATATATAGTGCCACATCATATTATATGTAAATCAAGTCTCAATTTTCATCAATTAGACTTTGATTTAATTAAGCTAATAGTAAAAGTGCCACATCATATTCTATATTAATCAAGTCACAATTTTTCATCAATTAGACTATTTTTATTCAATTAAACTAAAAATAATATATAGTGTCACATCATATTATATGTAAATCAAGTTTTAATTTTCATCAATTAGATTTTGATTCAATTAAGTTAATAATAATAGTCTCACATTGTGTCATATGTCAATCAAATATTTCATCAATTAGACTAATTTGATTAAATTAAATTAAAAATAATATATAGTATCACATCATATTATATGTAAAACAAATCTAAAAGAAAATTTAGCAAAAAAAATTCAATAACTTGCAAAACTAGTAGTAAGGGATATTGCATGACCATGCAATTGTTTTAAAAAGCCTGCTTAGGCTTACTAAACAAAAATTTATATTTAAAGAAAAATTAAATTTTATATTTATAAATAAATCCTATAGTAGTTAAATAGTTATAAAGAATAAAAAAAATATTAATTAATTGAATTATAAAAGCAATTAAAGTCTATTTTTTCAAAGTTTTAAGATAATTTCGATTGTATTTAACATCATAACACTTATCACACTCGTATTTTAATTTTTGTAGGCTTACATGTGAAAACGAAGATGAACAATTATTGGAACTGCATGAAAAATTTATCAGTAAAGATGAACAACTAAAATTTATCTTGTCTTCATTTCCAATAAATAAATTGTAAATTTCAAAGTATTAATGCAATTATTCATTAATGGTATTTGTATGTTTCAATGTCTATTAATTAAGAAAAATATTAAAAATTCAAATTTCAAATATGAAAAACCTAATTTTTTCATCAAGGATATTATTGACAATATATTTTTACTATATCATTGAAATGACAAAATTGCCTTATATTAAAATAACAAATATTTTGAAATGGAAAGAATATTTTTTAGAATAATAATAATAATAATAATATGACTTTAATTAGGGGTTAAAATGGGTAATTTTGTTACCCCAAACAATGTGACATACATGCACATGAGCCATTTAATTGTCTCACACAGTAATAACATTGTTGTCCAGCATTGTGAATAGCTCACAAATCTATGTAGATTTGTGAGCTATTTCTCCATTTTGCATTATACAATATTGAGGTTTTAGGATTTGTTTGAATAAGCCGTTGAGAATTTGCGGTTGTCGTTTAGCTCCAAATAATTAATTTGATAAACTCAATGTTTAGAGTAATATTTTAAAATCTAATGGTTAGTGAATCAAATCATAATTAAAGTGTTGAAAATTGAAAATTTTAACTGTTAATATTTGTCCCTCTAATTATTGATCCTCTTAAGATTTATTCATGAGTCGAACCTGAATTTGAAAATTGATAAAATTTTCAAAAATTCAATCTATTCAACCTGTATTTTTTTTTTTTTTTCACAAATTGAAATTCGTAGCACGATCCACGTATAGATTTACTAATTAAGCTTTTACAGTTTAGCAAGAAACATCTTATATATTATTAGTAACTTCTTATGGTGGCAGTGGCACAGAATTTTCACTTTCCTATGTATACAGAGTCCAATAAATAAGTAGAGTCACAATCAAACATAATCAAGAAGAAGAAGAAGAGGAGGAGGCCACCAATATTGCCTTTCAATGCAAATTCTGGGAACAATTTTAGTGGTGGCAACTCAGGTGACAGGATCCTTTCTATCCTTTATACTTTGTACAGGTTAAACAATCACTAATTTTTATCAATTCCATTTGGTATCGTTACTTTCAAATTGGGCCATGCCCAATTGCTCATCCATCCCTTTAACACATGTCCTTCCACATTGATGGTGCCACAACAAACAGATTTGTTACCCCTTCAAGGGGGGTTGATTTGATAACACTTTCCTACTTACCATTACCATGTACTTGGTACTTATTTCACATGACTCTTGCTATTGTTAAGGTTATATACAATGTTGATAAAACTGAACCCATTTTTTCTCGATTCGCGGTTTGATTTAATTTCTGCTATTAAATTAAAGATAAATTCATTTTATAAAAATAAAGTATATAAATATTGACAAAAAAAGATATAAAAAGATATAAAAGAAAAATAAATTACTTACCTCTAAATCAAAATATCTCCAAAAGAAAAGAACATTATCACTGTAGAGTTTGTTTTTTTTGAATAACATTATAGAGTTTATTTCATGAAAGGAGAAATGTTTTGATTGGTTTTGATTAATTCTTTTTTTTTTCTTATTTTCGTCTCTTGACGTTTAACTTTATATAGAGTCTTTTTTTTTTTTTTTTAAGAAAAGCAAGAGCCATTGTTTATCTTTTAGTTTTATATTATTTAATATGTTTTGACTTTTATACAAGTAACAAAAGGTAAACTAATCCAAATTCTTAAAGAAAAATGATAATAATAAGGTGGACAAACTATCATTTTAAAGGGACAATTAAGACTATTCACAAATATATATAAATAGTATTTAAAAAAAAAAATTGCCCACCTCCTACATGTGGCGTTGCCACTACTAAAAATATGTTTAATTACGTTGTTATCTATTAAACATATCCTAATAACCTGATTTTCTGTAAAATAAATTAGTACCCCACAATGTGAAAGCAGATTGAGTGGAAACACCCCCCAAAGTATATGTCTCCTGCCTCTACTATATATTTTAATAAATATGTTGGCTAAAGATTCAGATATATAATTGAAAACTGAAATTTCATACACAATTGCAGAGAATCTACATGGCCTTCAAACTGGCATTTACAGCAATTCTTGTCATTTATTAAAGATTAAATCTTTTTTAACTGATAAAATCATATTATTAATTATTTAATTATATCCTTAAATTATTAATTTGATTCTTAGTTCAAAGATTTCAGTCTATTCTACAATAATCTTGGTCATAGTCTCTCTGCAATCATTAAAAAGCAAATTAGAATAAGAATCTTGCCCTTCCAAAACTGAAAGGGGGATTCAATATTGGCTGAGAGTCACAATCAGGTTTTCTCTACCAGCTAAGCATCCATATATATAAGTCTTGTTTTTAAAAAAAATGAAATTCAACATAAACCCAATTATTGCAATTGAAAATTCTTTTAATTTGAAGGGAAGGGTTTATATATTATTATTTTCAAGCTTGTCAATCCTATTTCGGTTGTTGTTTCAAATTTCTTTTTTTTTTTTTTGAAACTTAAAAGGGAATAATATTATTACATATCTAAATTCAGAACATTATAAATGAAATCAAGTGAGTGACTAACCAGACATAGAAACAAATACTCTGGCTAAGTAATGAGCAGTCTAATTCGCTGATCTCCTAACAAAAGAGATTGTGCAACTAATAACAATCTAATGAAACAGAAACCTACAGTCATCAATGATTTCTCAAATGAGATTTTGGTACCATTATATTTGTGCAACTAAATTCTTATTGAATGAAATATTTTAGTACCATTATATTTTGGTGTTCTCTATATATATATATATATATAAAAGGGTCCTCAACCCTTTACCTTTTCATAATTTTATTATTTCATCTTCAATTTCATATGCAATAAACTTTGCAATTGATTTTCTTTAAGAAAAATACTATGTTACCATCTAGGAGTGAAGCATTTTAATCGAAATTGCCTTAATTATTTTATTGATTGTAGAAGTTTGGTGGGTTAAAAATGAAAATGAATTGTAAAAAAGAGATCTTTGGAAGGCAGTTCTCTTAGATTAGGTAAAAGATCACTGTCAAATTATTTCAGCCAACTAATGCAGTTATCTTCGTAAACTTTTTCACTTGGTTTCAGTTGCAGACAGTCATTGACAGTTAACAGAAAGCATATATCTTTAGATTATGAGGTTAGTATGTGTGTGTGTGAGAGAGAATCTAGATAACCAAGTGCTTCTCTCACTCGCATAAAATGAAACTTTGTTTTAATATTTCATTTATTAGTATTAGAATCGTTTCAATAATTGATTGGTTTGAGTTTGAGTTCGAGTGTTAAAGACCAAGTTGCGAAATGAAATTAAAATGGAAAAAAAAAAAAAGATAAAAAAAACAAACTTGTGGTTCCAGCTATGGTGGCAGGTCCATTTATGGATGAGGTGGGGTTCTGTTGAATCATGAATTTGCACTGTATAGTGTCTATTGAGAGCGTATAGTGTCTATTGAGAGCGAGAGAGAGAGAGAGGAGATTTGATTGATTTGCACGGTATCTTTTAAAAATTTTACTCATAAACGTCACAAGACCCCATTGTAGCTCAAATCAGTGTCAATTTAAACTTAAAACTTGCACTAATTTCAAATTTTCATTTGATTATTTATAAATAATGCATTATTAAGGCTTATTGTCCAATTGAATTATATATATATATATATATATATATATATTCCATGTCATTATTAATTAAAATATATACAATTCTAAATCGAATACTTATCTCGTGGTATAAGAGATAAAAGTTTAAATTTTGATAATTTCTCTGTTTAAAATTTTTTTATACATTAAAAAAGAAAAAAAGTATTGTGCTTATTATAAAAAAAGACAACTCAATATATAAGAATTAATTTATATATGTTATTAATATGGTGATTGATAAATGACAAAATATACTGAACTGGATTATGAAGTAAGATGAGTTCGACCCAATCCAATATACTTAAAAGCTCAAAAACTAATAGAAGAAAGTCAAATAAAGGCCATTCAGTTCGTTTCCAAGTAGGAAGCTGATAATATGCAAAGCACCATTTTAATTCAAACCGGTCAAGATAATCCATACTCAACTCATGTAAGGACTTGTATCCTATAAATACCTCAAGAAATCAACCTTCACAGGTACATTCACTTATACACAGGCAATACAATACATTGTCCTTAATCTTCTAAATTGAGTCAATCATCTAACTTAACTGTCGGAGTAGCTTTACTAGGCACCCCGCTTAGCCACTTGACTCTAGTTTCTTCTTACAGGTTGCACCAGCTCACATCCAAACTCAAGTAAGACTGAACGATTCCACCTCTGTTAGAATTAGCTTCATAAAATTGGGGCCGTCTGTGGGAAACAATTAATAAAAATCTTTCCTAAATATTCTCAAGTCGTAACCCGTAGAAGAATTCAATCCAAAAGTATGATTCAATCATAAGATAATAATCGGAAGAATCCTCCTAGAGATCTCAGAAGTTCCTAAATCCACCAAGAGATAGAAAATCATGCCGAGACTCATGTCACTCCGCCTGGACAAACTTCAAATACTAATGTGGCATCCATACTACAATAATTGGGAGCTATAGTCCCAGTCCAAAGCGGGAACCAATATATCTTACTAACTCCCAAAGCTATGTCCGCTTTACAATTGCTGCTTAGCACTTTGCAAACTCCGCAAGCTATTCCAGCAATTAATACTCAGGCGAATACTAAAGTAGTACTAGGAGTGTATCTTACTTGAAGACTTGACTTCAAAGAAATACTACCAGAAACACGAAATCAAGATCGTGTAGCTGAAAGGAGTAGAGAAAGAGTAAGATCAGAAATAGTCAGACTTAGGGACAATGCTGAAATGAGACATGGAATAATTTATTATTGACAGATTAAAGGAATATCCTAAAAGATATTACAATTGGCATTTATGTTAATAGCATGACGAAGAATAGATAAACATTGATAAACAGAACAACTAAGTAAACCTATAAGGGAAGAAGTTTCTTATATGGTAAAAGATGATGCATTCTTAAAGATTTCACCCATAAAGGGAATAATGAAGTTTGGACAAAAGAAAAACTATCGCCATGATTTATTGGGCCTTTTGAAATCTTGGACAAGGTTGGCGAAGTTTCTTATCGTCTGACTTTACGTCCGTCATTGGAACATGTGCATCTAATTATCCATGTCGCAATGTTAAGGAACTATGTACCAGCTCCCTTACATGTTTTGCAAATTGGACCAAAATCTTTCTTATGAAGAGACTCCTGTAGAAATTTAAGACCAACAAGTAAAGAAACTACGTAATAAAGAGATTTCAATGATCAAGGTACAATGACAGAACCACAGTACAGAGGAATGTACATGGGAAAGCGAAGAATCTATGAGACAAAAGTATCCTCACATATTCGAGACATAACGGGTAAGTCTTCTAAATTCGAGGACGAATTTCTTAAAGGGGGATCGAGTGTAATAACATAGCTAGAATATAGAATATAAAATATAAACTCTACGGTATTTACTAGAGTTATGAAGGTTAAAGAATTAATTAAGTTAGTAATTATCTTTATTTACTAACAATGTTTGTGTGTATAAAGCATTAAATTGATAATAAAATGGAAATTATATAATTA